>JAQZBX010009268.1:0-46410 GCA_029593785.1 Cabassous unicinctus
TTTTTTTTTCTTTCATCCTATTAATGTGTTTTATTACATTAATGGATTTTCTTATGTTGAACCACCTTTGCTTACCTGGGATAAATCCCACATGATCAAGGTGTGTAACTCTTTAAGCGTGTTGTTGGATTCAGTTTGCTAGTATTGTGTTGAAGATTTTGCATCTATCTTCATAAGGGTCTGTAATTTTCTTTTCTTATGGTACCTTTATCTGGCTTTGATGTTAGTGTGATGCTGGCTCATAGTTTGAGTTAGGGACTGTTGTCTCCTCTTTAATTCATTGGATGAGTTTGAACAGTATTGATATTAATTCTTTATGGAATGTTTGGTAAGATTCACCCTTGAAGCCATCTGGTCTTGGGATTTTTGTTTTTGGAGTTTTTATTTTATTACTCATTCAATCTCTTGTTATTTATCTACTGAGATCTTCTGTTTCTTCTTGTGTCAGTGAAGGTAGTTTGTGTATATCTAGGAATTTGTCCATTTCATCTGGGTTACCTAATTTATTTCTGTGGGGTTGGTAATAATGCTATCTCTATCACTTCTGATCTTAGTATTTGCAACGTCTGACTTTCTTACTTTGTGAGACTTGCTAAAGATTTGTCAACTTTATTGATCTTTTTTAAAAACAACAACACACTTTTTGTTTCATTGATTCTGGTTTTTTAAATTTTCTATTTCATTTATCTCTGCTCTAATTTTTGTTATTCCCTTCCTCTGCTTGCTTTGATTTTAATTTGCTCTTCTTTTTCTAGATCCTCCAATTCTGATATTTGGCCTCTGATTTGTGATCTTTCTTCTTTTTTAATTCATGCATTTAGAACCTTACATTTTCCTCTCAGCACTGCCTTTGTTGCATCTCACATGTTTTGGTATGTTGTATTTTCATTTTCATTTGCCTCTAGATATTTCCTAATTTCCCTTGTGATTACTTCTTTGCCCTGTTGTTTGTTTAAGGATGCATTGTTTAGTTTCCAATTTTTGTGAATTTTCCAGTTCTCCCTATGTTATTGATTTTCTTTAGTCCATTGTGGTTGAAGATGATACATTGCATGATTTCAATATTTTTGAATGTATTTAAACTTGGTTTTTGATTTAACATACGGATCTATCCTGGAGAATGATCCATGTGCACTTGAGAAGAATGTGTATTCTGCTGCTGTTGGGTGAAGTCTTCTATGTATGTCTGTTAGGTGTAGTTGGCTTACAGAAATCTTCAAGTTGAACATTGTTGCAATTGATGATAGCACCTTTTTATAATTATGCTATTAATTAAAGCCCATGGTTTAACTTAGGTTTACTGTTTATGTAGTGTATTTTCCATGGATTTACAAAAATTCTGGCTCTCTCTGCCTAGAGGAGCCCGCAACAAATCTTTATGTGTATTTCCATCTTTCTCTCCCATTTCTCAGCAAGCTCTGTTCTTTCCTCCATTTCCCAATAAATTATTTTTACTGGCCTAACTAAAAAAAAATTCTGTTCTCTTACCATATATACAATCTAACATTTACCCTTTTAATAAAAAATGTGCTGCTAATTACATTCACAATGTTGTGCTACCATCAACACCATCCATTACTAAAACATTTCCATCATTCCACATAGGGGCTCTGTACATTTTAAGCCTTAACTTCCCATTCCCTATCCCCAACCCATCCCCTGGTAACCTATATCCTAGATTCTGAATCTATCAGTTTGCTTATTCTAATTGTTTCAAAACAGCAAGAACATACAATATTTGTCCTTTTGTGCCTGGTTTATTTCATAATTATGTGCATTAATATTGAGGGCTTGACATATTGATCTGTTTTCGTTTCATGTGCACTGCCTATGTTTTCGAGAGGTTCTTGCCCCTCTATTTGAGAACATAGCAGGACTCCCCAGGATGGGAATTTAATATTTTGTTGTTTATTGTGTGGCTCTCCATCCACTGAGATAATGCCTTATGACAAGATGAACACATACATATTCCACAGAAGCATGCCCCAGGTGCACTTTTTCCCACACATCCCCCCACCACTGACACCCTGCACTTGTGACCGTCTCCTGCCATATTTCCCACAAGAACATTCCCACATTTTTCTTTTTAACTACAGACTTCCACCTCCCCAGAGTTCACCTGTTCCTTCCTCCAGCCCTCCCCACAATTCTGTGGATAGTCTAACTCATGCCCCCAACCCTGCTCACCCTTACACTCCAGCACCATCGGCCCCACTCACATCCCTGCACCACCATCACCCCATCCACTGCCAAACCACCCCCTTCCACCTTATCATAGGTTCTATCCGGATTGAGCATTGGCTCACCACTCTCTACTCCCTTTCTGTCTCCTGGTAACCTATCTTCCAGACTCTATCTCTGTGAATCTCCTCAATATGCTTAGGTCATATTAGTGATGCCATTCAGTATTTGTCCTTTAGTGACAGGGTTACTTCACTCAACATAAGGTCTTCGAGATTCATCCATGTTGTTACGTGTGTCAAAACTTCATTCCTTCTTACAGCTGAGTAATATTCCATTGTATGTATATACCACATTTTACTTATCCATTCATTTGTTGATGGATACTAGGATTGCTTCCAACTTTTGGCAATAGTGAATAGTGCTGCTATGAACATTGGTGTGCATACATCTTTTCATGTTACTCCTTTCAACTCTTCTGGGTACATACCTAGTATTGGGATTGCTGGATCATATGGCAGTTCTATAGTTAGCTTCCTGAGGAACTGCAAAACCGTGCTCCACAATGGCTGCACCATTCTACATTCCCACCAGTAGTGGATGAGTGCTCCCATTCTTCTACATCCTCTCCAACTCGTAGTTCTCTGTTTTTTAATAGCAGCCAGACTAATAGGTGTAAGATGATATCTTATTGTAGTTTTGATTTTCATTTCCCTAATAGCTAGTGATGATGAGCATCTTTTCATGTGCTTTTTAGCTATCTGTACTTCCTCTTTGGAAAATTGTCTAATCAAATCTCTTGCCCATTTTTAAAATGGGCTGTTTGTCTTTTTATTTTTGAGGTGTAAGATTTCTTTATATATGCTGGATATTAGACCCTTATTGGATAAGTGGTTCCCAAATATTTTCTCTCATTGAGTAGGCTGCCTTTTCACTTTCTTGACAAATTCCTTTGAAGCACAAAAGTTTTTAATTTTGAGGAGGTTCTATTTATCTATTTTTTCTTTCATTGCTGGTGCTTTTCTTTCATTGCTGGTGTGAAGTTTATGAAACCATTTCCTACTACAAGATCTCATAGATATTTCTCTGCATTATTTTCTAGGAGCTTTATGGTGTTGCCTCTTCTATTTAGGTCTTTGATCCATCTTGAGTTAATTATTGTATAGGGCATAAAATGGTGACCCTCTTTCATTCTTTTGGATATGGATATCCAGTAATTCCAACATCATTTGTTGAAGAGCCCAGTTGAGTGGGCTTGGTGACCTTGTCAAATATCAGTTGGCTGTACATGTGTGTGTCTATATCAGAAATCTCAATTCAGTTCCATTGGTCAGTATGTCTGTCCTTGAGCCAATACCATGCAATTTTGACCACTGTAGCTTTATAGTATGCTTTTAAGTCAGGTAGCATGATTCCTCTAATTTCATTTTTCTTTTCCAATATGTTTTTGGCTGTCTGGGACCCTTTGCCCTTCCAAATAAATTTCATAATTGGCTTTTCCAGTTCAGTTAAAGAATGCTGTTGTAATTTTTATGGAAAATACATTTAATATGCCAATCAATTTGGGTAGGATAGACAACTTAATGATATTTAGTCTTCCAATTCATGAGCCTGGAATATTCTTCCATTTATTTAGATCTTCTTTGATTTCCTTTAGCAATGTTGTATAGTTTTCTGTATACAAGTCCTTTACATCCTTAATCAAATTTATTCCTAGATACTTGATTCTTTTAGTTGCTATTGTAAATGGAATTTTTTTCTTGATTTGTTCCTCATATTGCTCAGTTTTAGTGTACAGAAATATTAGTGTTTTTTTGCTTGTTGATCTTATATCCAGCAACTTTACTGAACTCATTTATCAGCTCTAGAAGCTTTGTTACAGATTTTTTTTATGGTTTTCTACATATAGGATCATGTCATCTGCAAATAGTGAAAGTTTTTCTCCTTCCTTGCCAATTTATTCCTTTTATTTCTCTTTCTTGACTAAGTGCTCAAGCAATACTTCTTTTTTTATTTTTTTTAAGGATTTACTTAATTTATTTATTTCTCTCGCCCCACTCCCCCCATCGCTGTGTGCTCTCTGTGTCTGTTCATTGTGTGCTCATCTTCTTTTTAGGAGGCACTGGATACCGAGCCCGGGACCTCCCATGTCGGAGGGAGGCACCCATTGGCTTGAGCCACCTCCTCTCCTGCTTGTTGTATCTCTCATTGTGTTTTCTCATTGTGTCTCTTCATTGTGGTATCTTTTGTGTCAGTTTGCCACGCCAGCCCATCATGTCAGCTTGCTGTCTTGCTTGTCTTCTTTAGGAGGTACTGGGAACCAAACCCAGGACCTCCCATGTGGTAGGCAGGTGCCCTACCACATCCACTTCCCCTAATACTTTTTTTTTTTAGGTCAGTAAAAAGAACTTATTGGGAAATGGGGGAAAAGAACAGAGCATGTTGAGAAATGGGAGAGAAGAATGGAAATATACACCAAGATTTGATGTGGGCTCCTCTAGGCAGAGAGAGCCCCTAATACTTCTAATGTTAAATAAGAGTGGTGACAGTGGGCATCCTTGTCTTGTTGCAGATCTTAGACAGAAAGCCTTTAGCATTTCACCATTGAGTATGATGTTAGCTGTGGTTTTTTCATATATACCTTTATCATTTTGAGGATGTTTCCTTCCATTCCTATCTTTCAAACTTATTATCAAGAAAGTATGCTGTATCTTGTCAAATGCTTTTATTGTGTTAATAGCGATGCTCATGTGATTTTTTCTTTTGATCTGTTAATATGGGTATATTACATTGATGCAAGAATTGAACCATTCTTGCATACCTAGTACAAATCCCACTTGATCATGGTGTATAATTCATTTGATGTGTTGTTGAATATCATTAGCAAATATTTTTGAGGGATTTTAGCATCTAAGTTCATTAGGGAGATTTGTCTGTAGTTTTCTTTTCTTGTGGATTTTTTATGTGGCTATGGCATCATAGAATAAGTTAGGTAATGTTCCCTCCACTTTTATTTTTTGGAAGAGTTTGAGCAGGATTGGTGTTAGTTCTTTCTGGAATGATTGGTAGAATTCACCCTTGGACCATTTGTTCCTGGGCTTTTCTTGGTTGGGAGGTTTTTGCTGACAAATTCAATCTCATTACTTATGACTGGTCTGTTGAGTTCATCAATTTATTCTTTTGTTAATGTAGGTTACTTGTGTGTTTCTAAAATTTGTTCATTTCGTCTAAGTTATCCATCTTGTTGGCATAAAAATTTTCAAAGTATCCTCTCATGATACTCTTTATTTCTGTGGGATCAGTGATGATATCCCCTCTCTTATTTTTTATTTTATGTATTTGCATCTTCTCTCACTTTTTCTTTGTTAGTCTATCTAAATGTTTGCTAATTTTATTAATCGTCTCAAAAAACTAGCTTTTGGTTTTGTTAAAAATTTCTAGTGTTTTTTATTCTAGATTTCATTTAATTCTGCTCCAATCTTTGTTATTTCCTTCTTTACGCTTACTTTGGGATTAGTTTCTTATTCTTTTTCTAGGTCTTCCATGTGTGCAGTTAGGTCTTTGATTTTAGCTCTTTTTTCTTTTTTTAAGTATAAATTTCCTTCTCAGAACTGTTTAGCTGCACCCCATAAATTTTAATATGTTGTGTTCTCATTTTCATTCATTTCAAAGTAATTACTGATTTCTTTTGCAATTTCCTCCTTGGCCCACTGATTATTTAATAGCGTATTGTTTAACTTCCATATATTTGTGCCTATTCTGGTTCTCCTGCTTATTAATTTCCAGTTTCATTCAATTGTGGTCAGAGAAATTACTTTATATAATTTCAATCTTTCTAAATGTGTTGAGACTTGTTCTGTGACCTAGCATGTGGTCTATCCTGGAGAATGATCCATGTGGGTTTGAGAAGAAGGTATATCCAGCTATATTTTGGTGTACTGTTCTGTATATGTCTAGTAGGTCTAGTTCCTTTGACTTATTATTCAAGGTCTCTGTTTCTTTATCAACCCTCTGTTGAGATGTTCTGTCTAATGGTGATAATGGCATATTAAAGTCCCCCACTATGATTGTAGAGGCATCTATTTCTCCCCTCACTTTTTTTTAATTATTAACTTTCCTTTTGTTTATTTACCCCATTTGGGAACTGATCACATTCTCATCCTGGCATCTCTGAGAGGATGTGGAGGAAAGGAAATTTAGAATATGAACAGGCTACTTTGCTCTTGGTTCTGTCCTGTTCCCAGCAATTTTTCCCTTAGTTTTGCCACTGTTTGTTTCATGCATTTTGGGGCACCCTAGTTAAGCACATTAATATTTATGATTGTTCTTTCTTCTTGATAGATTACACCTTTTATTAATATATACTGTACTTCTTTGTCTCTTACAGTAGTTTTGCATTTAAAGTCTATTTTGTCTGGTATTAGTATAGCTACTCCTGCCTTTTTATGGTTATTGTTTGTGTGCAAAAAAACCCATCATTTTCCAACCTTTCACTCGCGGGTCTAAGGTAAATTTCTTTCTTTCTTTTTTTTTTTTTTTTTAAAGATTTATTTATTTTATTTCTCCCGCCCCCCTCATTGTTTTACGATCGCAGTCTGCTGTCTGTGTGGTCTTCTGTGTCTGCTTGTCTTCTCTTTAGGCAGCACTGGGAACTGATCCTGGGACCTTCCAGAGTGGGAGAGAAGCACTTAACCTCTTGCGCCACTGATAGTTCCCACTATAGCTATCCCTGGGATGTGTTACTATATTTTGCTGCTTTCCTTTAGCCCTGTGCTCACTTAATCCCTTCAAGTTTCCTAATTTATCCAGTTGGATTGGGTTGTTTCCTGTTGAGACTCTGATTGGCATGCCTAATACATTCATAGCAAATTATGCTGGAGGCAGTGAAACAAACAAGCAAACGAGCAAAACAAAATATACTTGCTTTTACTAAGAGTCTTATGATCTGATGATGATGACAGGAGAGGGGTAGAGATAAGACAAATAGAATAACTAATAAAATTATGACTGTGATAGGTATAAGACAGGCTGATGCACACATATGCTAGAGCCAAACATAGAAGGGAGAGACCACATCTAGTTAAAACGTGCAGGGAAGGCTTCATTGAGGAAGTGGCATTTGAACTGAACCTTAAGGGATAGGTTAGTTTTTAAAAGATGTATACGTTTTTTGGAAATGAGAATTACAGATAAGTGAAGGACATAAGATATTTGGGGTAAAATAAATAAAAATTTCCAGTTTCTTTAGCGAGACACTTGGCAAAGCACTCTGAACATTATTTCATTTTATTAGCAAAATGACTCTGTGACCTATTTGCTGTTATTATCTCATTAGCTGAAAAGGGAACTGAGGGTTTTTAAAGTTAAGTAACTGCTCCATAATTTACAGCTTGAGACAGAAGAGTAGGGATTCTGACCCAGGCTCTTAATTCTTAGGTAGGTAACAAAGCAAAGATTGTGTTTCATTGTCGGTCTCCGGCTGATTTTGCCACAGTGTCATGTACAGGTAAGGAGCAGAAATAAAGCTGAAAAGGTTGGTTTCAACCATTTCTTAAACTCCCACAGTGTCTGAACGACTTTAGGCTATATTTTACAAGTAGAGGGTAGCCAGTGAGGCTTTTTGTGCAGACCAACACGATGATCAGCATTGTGTTCTTAAGGAATTATGCTCCGGCAGAGGTGTTTAGAATGGATTGGGCTGGTAAGGAGGCAGTAACAATGGTCTAGGTAGTGCATAAAAAGGGTTTGAACTAAGATGATACCAGTGGGATTTTAAAGGACAGAGTGGACTCCATGGATATAGTTGATGGGCCGGAGGAATTAGGTATTTTAGGCTTGGCTAGGTGGTGACTTGAAGGTGATGATATCATTAACAGAGTTGGGGAACAGAGGAATAAGAGAAGGCTTTAGAGAAAAGATAACGAATCTGATTTATGTGAAGCTAGAGATACAGTGGAAAATTTCCACTTCCAGAGAAATTTCTAATATTTTTTTTTTTTTTTGCGCTTGGAGGTGGGAGTGGAGTTCTGAAGAATGTTCTAGGCTTTAGATTGTTGATATGAGTGTTTGATAGCTAAACACACCTATGACAGGTATGAAAAATGATGGCGAAAGTTGAAAAACAGCAGGGAAGAATTGCTCTGTGGCCATTGACTCCCTGGAGGGATCATGGCTAGGCTTCGGGAGGTACCCAATATCCTGTGAAACTGTAGACAAAATTGTGTGGTTATGATGTTCCATAGCCTCACTGAGATTCCTAAAGTTCACCATGACCCTGAAAAAGTTATGAAGTTCTCATTTAAGGGTATACAGAGGAAGAGGGACCAGCATTTGGAGTTCATCACAAAAGCCAAAGGAGGCCAGAGTTTCAAGAAGGAAGGAAAAAGAGGTAGTTAGCAGTGTTGATTATGGCACACATGTTGAGGGAGGTATGGACTAAGAAGTTGCTGTTGAATTTGGTGATTGGAAACTCATTAGCAGCCTTTAAGAAAGTAATGTCACTATAGTGGTTGAGGTGGAAGTCTTGGTGCAAGGCATAGTGGGATTTCTTTGTTTTTGTTTTTTCACTTTCTCCCCATTCCTTTACTCAAGCCCAAATCCTAATAAATTTTCACTATGTTTCTTCTTCGCTGTTTGTCCCCACTCCAAGTCCCATCGTAGATTTTTGTAAGTCAGATCCAGGCTCTGATTTAGTCTAGAAAATTGTTTGTTTCCTGGACTCTGTCAGATATTGTAGGTTAGATTTGGGAAGTATCCTACTCTCAGGAACACATTGACAAGTCCTTTATTATGGTGGATTAATTCCATTAATTTTATTTTTGCTATCCTGGGGCTCATCCGATGTGTGTATATTCCCTTTAAGGACTAACTGCATAATTTAAATACATGTATAAGCGTATGTGTGTTTGCATTTGCTTTTTTAATGCCTCCGTTCCACAGGAAAGGGCGGGGGTGGGGTTGCAGTGTGGGTGAATATGAGTGCATTAAATAGATTTCTCTTTGTGTCATGGTGCTGGGGCTAGATTTTATTAAATACATTTATCCCTATCCCTCTAGGGCTATGTAGTTAGTACTTTCCAAGAACCTTGGACTTTGTCGAGTACACATGGACTTATATCCACTGGATGTGGATACACTTCACTTAATCTCTGAGAAACTCAGTTTGCTGGGCTTTAAAACTCTTAAGTTCTGTCATATGGCTTATATCATTGGCTAGTTATGAGACCGCGAAAACGCTTTGAAAGGTGTATAAGGCCAAACAAAAGTGAGACACGTGTGCTAGCAACTTTCTTCCAGGAGACAGGGACTTGTAACGCCCAGATCGATTTTCATCCTTCTCCGCCCCGCGTCTCCTTTGCAGCGGACGGTTACAAACCTGGTCAATAACCGTCCTGGAAGAGCGTAATCTACTCAGCTGGAACGCAGGTCGGAGATCTGAAAGGCTTTTCGGGGAGGAGTAGGGGTAGGGCATGACCTAGCACATGGCAGCGCTGCCGATTGGCGGCGGAGGAGGTTGTTCCCTCAGGGCGGCAGCCGATTGGCTGCGGGAGGAATGCCGTCCTCAGAAGTTGAGCAAACTGCCCTCCTCTCCCTCCCCGCTGCCGAATTTCTGCACGGAATTCGGAGCGTACCGGTCTAGGATTCCTAAACTCGGAGGAGGAGGTGGTCTAGTCGGCGCCCCAGAGCGGAAGAGGTGAGGAGGGGGAGCCGGAAGAGGGCCGAGCAGAGGGACGGATGGACTTACCCTGTGCGATGGGCTTGGAGATGGCCGGCCCGACTTGGGCTGCCCGGCTGAGGAGGGCGAGCGAGTCAGCTTTCCCTCTCCGCGCCGCGGGCGGCCCAGGGGGCTCGGCTGACCCGGCTTTGGCTGGGCGGGGCGTGGGGGGGACCGTGGCGTGCCTTTGGGCCTCTCTGCCAGGCCTCCTTTCCGCGTTCTTCCATGCGAGCAAGGGAGCGAGGCCGGTCGGCGCCGCTTCGGAAGTTCTGAATAGGAAGGGCAAAGGGATGGCAATCCGGATATATATATTCTTTTCGGTGGAGGGGGTCAGTTGCTAGGGAGTGGGGGATTGGCGTTGAAGATGCAGAAAGAACACCCTGTTTATTCTTACATTGTATGCCCAGTTGGGTGGGCTGGCCGCGGAGAGTGGTTGATGGAGATTGTGGGGACTAACATCTCCACTCCACTAGGTGCCGTGACCGGTTTACCTGTCCCTTAAAATAACCTTTTAAACTCCTGCCTGCTTAGCCAATCTCTGACCAAAACCTTCTCACCCTGGCCATAGTTAATGTACAATTATAATAATAATCTCTCATCACTTGTAACCAAGGTACCACAGTAATGCAAAATGTTAAAAATGGGGGCGGGTATATGGGAACTGTCTTTTTTTTTTTTTGCATGATTCTCCCTGAGGCCCTCTAGCAAGTTGCTACTTCTTGTCCAGACTGACAGAGAAAAGAGAGATGAGAAAGTTGGGGCCTTGGAGGCAGCATCTCCTGAGCTAGTGCTGGTGGGACCCTCCAGGGGCTGTGTAGGCCAGTAGGAGCCCTCAGAGGCGGGGGGGCGGGGGGGGGGCAGGGAATAGAGGAGAGAGAGAGAGAGAGAGAGAGAGAGAAAGAGAGAGAGAGAGAGATAAAGAGAGAGAGAGAACCTGAATGAGGTTTAACACTTTTGGTGTTGTGGATCATCAGTTATTGGGGTGTGGGGAAGGTGTATAGCTATATTTTCTGGGCACAGGACTGAATACTCATTGACTCAGGTGGTGAAGTATTCTATAAAAAAAATTCACTGATGGCATTTGTGTGTGCACACTTCTAGAAAATCATATTTCTTATCAGTCTCACTTGTTATTGGTAATTGTGTGACCAGAAATGTACTTGAGTTTATTTGTAGTTAAATTTTCTTTTCTGACTGGTCTTTTGTTTAAGCATTAGTAGACCCCCATTCAGAATTTTGGAATGTGATCTTTGGTGTGTAAACAGTCGCCAATTAACAAAAAAGTTTTTTTGTTTTGTTTTTTCAAAATATCCTTTTATTGTTTTTTTCGTAAAAATGACATTACAATGTTGTAAGTTTCCTAGGTTATCGCACAAAAAATTCTATGCAATTCATGGAATCACAGAAATACTGTGATTATTTCCAATGGGAAATAATTAAAAACCTTATTACCATATTCACTGAATCTAAGATTCAATCAGTTGTAAGATTGATGCCAAATATGAGAAAAATATGTATTAAATTTGAAGAAATGCAGTATTAAAATGCTAATTTATTTATCTTGAACACCCATGCCTAAACAGTGAAGTTGAAGAAAGGGCCCATTGGGTTCAAATTTTTTCAGGAAAATGTTAAGGGTGGGCTTAATGTGAAGGCCTTATCACACTGTGACAAATAGGAATGAAGATAGTGCCTTCTGTTGGTGGCTCTGGTCGTGCTCAGCTTGGAGAAGTGGCAGGCATGGAGCCTTTTTCTTTTAATATTTACTGAGTCCTTACTGTGAGCCTGGAAGTATTCTCAGCACTTTATATGTGTTAGCTCAATTCAATCTCACAACAGCCCTGAATGGTAGAAATTGATATGACTCCCATTTTGCAGGTGAGGCACAGAGAGGTTAAGTTATGGGCCAGTGTCACATAGTATATTAGTCCACCAAAGGGGTGCTGATGCAAAGTACCAGAAAGCTTTTGGCTTTTATAATGGGGATTTATTTGGGGGTAAACGTTTATGGTTCCAAGGCCAAATCAAGGCATCAGCAGAGATGCTTTCTCACCAGTCAGCTACTGTTGATCCCAGTGTGTTGCCACATGGTGAAGCAAGATGGCTGCCGGTCTCTGTGAGGTTTCAGCCTTCCCCTCTGGGTTTCTTCTCTCAGGCTCAGCTGCTCTGCTTTCTTCCTGATTTCAGCTGCTAGCTGGCATAGACATTGTTTCTTAGGGTTTCCTCTCACTCCTAGAATAGGGCTTGTTTCTTTCCGGACCTTCTACATCAGTCTGCCATTCTGGGCGCTTCCTGATTTCAGCTGTAAGCTATCAGGCAAAATGGCTCATCTCTCCTTGGGGCCTTGCTGTTTGAGCCTACTCCTTTCTGTCACATGGCGGGATCAAAAATGACAGAGCTCTCTCTTGTGTGTCTGTCCGTGTGAGTCCATTTATATTAGACCCACCAAGGGGGCGAGGACTCAACCTGAGTCACGCCTTACTGATGTGGCCTAATCAAAAACGGTAATCTAATCAAAGGTCTCTCAACTGAATTTATTATAAGCAAAGGGAATCACATCCAGAGGAATAGTTTAGTTTACAAACATAATCTTTCTCTTTTTGGGATTCATAAATAATCTCAAACTACCACACAGTTCATACCTGCTGAGGTATGAACCCAAGCCATTTGTGGAGAAGAGGAGCTGATATTCCTCTGAGGTATTCATTTCCTTTTGCAAGTCTTCCTCCAAAGTGGTTTTTAGTGTCTTGTTTCCCTGGTTAGTATATTTTAGCTGGGTGTCTATAAGTCAGAGTGTGTATATATGTATTCCAAAATTCTAATGCTTCATTTGTAATCCACATTGCCCAGGTTACTACGATGCTTAATAGAATCAGAATATTAGATCTGAAAGGGACTTTAGATGTAGTCAGGTCTTGATGAAGAAACTGAGGTCAAGAAAAGGAATCCCACAGCTAGTTACATGGCTCAACTCCTAGGTTGGGTTTTTCTTACCACTTGATGCTACATTTCATAACATTCAGTGGTCTATGAGGTCTTGGCAGCGAATTGATCTTTTGAGGAGACTTTGAGTCCCTATCCTTCTTCATTTGTCTTATTTTGTTTTTGCTGCTTCATAGGTCTTTATGATGTTCATTAAATTTGCCCACTTTTTTTTCTTTCTAAAAACATTTATTGAGATTCTACTATGTACCATTCACTGAGAGTACAAAGATGAAATAAAATAAAATTCCTACCCTCAAATAATTTGCAGTTCAGCAAAGATACCAATAAGTAAGCAGATAAGTATTTTGGATTAACTCCAAATTTAGCACTGACTTTGCATTTCATCGTGATGAGACTAAATTTGTGGGTTAAATTTGTGAGTAATGGGTCTTATGTCTTTGGATAACTTTGACTAGATGAGGTGGACTTGGGGAAATAAGAATATTCTTAGACCAGATTAATTAATGATAGTAACTGCTCAAAGTCTACTTCTTTTTTCCTTTTTCTTTCTGGTAAATATTTTATAAAGGTCTTAAAGTGGAAAGATTGAAAAAATGTATTGAAGCAACAGGAAATGAAGGTGTGGAGGCCAGTGTTGCTGCATGCCTGAGCCTAGTTCTAGCAAGCCTTAGGGTTGAGAGGGATTTGGATTAGTTCTAGGCTATCACCAGGTGCTCTGTTAATTCTGGAACTCTTTGGGCCTCTCCTGGATTGTTATAACTTAGAAACCAAGTATGTAGTGTGGGCCAAATGCTCAGCCATTAAACTGCCCACATATATTTATAAACACCATGGCTTCCTGGGAAACAATGGCTTTTCAAATATACTTGCATTTTTTGAATGAACTGGAAGGATGGATATAAATCACTTAAATTTCTCATCCATTAACTTATTTCCTTTATTGTGAATTCAGATCAAAGCTACTTTAACTTAGTCTCTGAATTTCTAATTGGAATGTATGCCTTATTACAAATAATTTGGCATCAAGAAATCTTCCCATGTGATTTTTAACAGTTTTGGGTTGGAGTCACTGAATTAAGTTGTAGTAGAATTATTTTAAAGAGCTAAATTGTAAGGACAAAGAGCACATTTCTGACTATAGAGGCTGTAAATGGAACATTTGGCCTTGATCTCTTTGGTAATGGATTTGTAATCTTTTATATATGTTCCAATGAAAGACACAGAAATTATGGCTAAACTTTTCGTACTTAAACTCTTGTATTTACTTGCACATTGTTCTGGTTGGGTAGGTGGTTTGTGAGTTAAAAAATATCCTCTGGTTGGGTAAATTCCCTGGGAAGGTTTAAAGAGAAGATTTTCGTTATTTGATGGAGGAACAATAGTTCTGCCTCAACTCTCTTCATTCATCTCTTCCACCCCCACCCCCCATGAAAACTGTGCAAATCAAATACATCATTTTATAGCATAAGTACTTGTCTTACTTTCCAAGGGCCACTGTACCAAAGCACCACTGATCAGTTGGCTTAAACAACAGAAATTTATTGTCTCACAGTTCCTGGAGGCTAGAAGTCCGAATCAGGTATAGCAGGGCCTTGCTTCCTCCGAAGTCTAGGGTTCTGGCAGTGGCCGGCATTCCATTCTGTTCCTTGGCTTGTGGCATAACTCAATCTCTGCCTCCATCACATGGCTGGCTGGCTGCCTGCCTGCCTATCTGTCTCTCTTTCTCTCTGTGTGTCCAATTTCCTCTGTTTATAAGGACATCGGTCATAATAGATTAGGGACCCACTTTAATCCAGTTTGGTCTAATCTTACCTAATACTTTCTTTAAAAATCCTATTTCCAAACAGGATCACATTCATTCATTCATGGGACCAGGGGTTAGAACTTGAATATACCATTTTGGAGAATGCAATTCAATGCATAATAGTAGTACATAAAGAGTGGCAGAGAAGAGTTTAATTGAAAATTTGCCATTAGACTTAAAAAATCAATTTTATTGATACATCTTAATAAAGCATACAATCTATCTAACGTGTACAATCAGTAGTATTTGGTATAATCACATAGTTGTGCATTCATCACTTCACTCGTTAGATTTTGATTGAGATGTTTAGATAAAACTAGCTCATCCTGCTCCTGTTTGACCTCATAAATATGAGCAGGGACTGGGTTGCTGCTGCTTTATATCTTAACCTGACATCATGCTATGTACCACTAAAGTGCCTCCAAAATAATTTCCTGAATTAAAGAAAGCATATCCAAAGCACCCCTCCCATAATTAATGGGTAAAAGATTGAATTTGATAAATCTATTAAGAAATTGTCTATCTTTTATTATATTTTTATTTAAATATTAGAAAACATTCATGCTGGAAACAAATGACTAACTACTATTATATAAATATATGAAATTGTACAAAAGACCATCTAAAATGACCTTCCCAACCACATTAAGATCCTCTGGTCTGTGTGTGATTTTTCCTCTGATATAACCCGTTATGAATACATCTCTAAAAGTTTGCTTTGGTTCTTTCCTGTGATTAAGGATAACAATGCGCTTAGTGACCATGGGGCATCTCCTGGTCACTGAAAGAAAATGGTGGGATATGTATAGAATGCCGAGCTCTGTTTTTATACATTTTCTCAAAAGAATAGAAAATAACTAATATTTAAATATGTTTCCCTACCGTTTCTCACGTGTACACTGCAAAAATAGGTAATTAGTAAAGTAAAAGAAATTCTTTTGCACCTTGAAGCAAAGTGTTATCACGTAGTATATTCTCCTGTGGCTACAGAGGGCATCCATCCACTGATTGTCTTACTGTCTCAGCACATCTGTGTGCAATTCACTGTAATGCGCCCATTAATTTTGGAAACATTTCAAATTACTCATCAACACTAGGTGAATCAAACCGTGTACTTTCATAGTGCTATTCTTGTTTTACAAAAACATAGAGAAGAAATATATTTGAAACACTGACTCTTCATGTGTTGAAGGGAGAAATGATTTGAATTTGGTTGGGGAAAGGTCCTGTGCCCCACTGCTGCCTATGGATTACCTCTCTTCTGGTTTTCTTCTTTTTCTTTACCTTTCTCCTCCTTATTCTCCCTAGCTCTTTCTTTTTCTTTGCATTTACTTCTCTTGCTCCTTGCTTCCACATCCTCCTGCTGTGCTACAGGCTGTCTATAGCACCCAGAACTGTCAGGTAACCTCAGGAGAGCTGGAGGGTGAGCCAGGAGTCTCCCTGCCCTGCTTCACTGAAGGCATGGCCAGAAATGCACATCGGGTTTACCTCCTGATATTCTTGGAACAGACCACAAAATCCGGGATAGTCCACCTCGGCTAGACAACTGCAGAAATCCTCACTGCTAGGTATTGATGACCTTACAATCAAATGAATGGTGGGCCCCCAAAGTTTTATGCTGAGACCAAGTTTCAAGGATCCATTGGTTACTAATACAGGAATCCCTCCTGTAATGAAATGTTTTTTGTAAACTCTAAGAAATCTAGAGTTTACCTTGTCAGGGACTCAGGCAATTTTCAGTGGAACACAGGAAAAGGTTGGGAGAGGCCTGCCACACTGGGGGAGAACCTGTCGTTTACTGTAACTATTACTGCTGGTGCTGACACCGAGTGGATCTGATTTCTTTCTGAAGCACAAACTGGCAGGAGTAACAGCATGCGTCAGATCTACATGGTGTGGATCTGTAGCTTTGGCAAAGAAGAGAAAATCCAAGTGTTAAACTTTAACCTCGCAAGCCTGCTTCTGCTTCAACAACCGTTCCTGGTCACCGGCTCCAGTTCAGTTTCTTCATCTGTAAAATGGGGATAATAATATTAATAAGATTGTCACAAAGAGGAAATGAAATATCTGTAAAGTGCTTAGCACAGTGCTTTGCATATAATGTTGAATCAATGGTAACTTTTGTTATATTTGTTTAAAAACAAAAGTTACAGAAATTATGATTTAAGAATTCCCTATACAAAAATGAAAGTGAAAGTATCGTAGCTTCCAAATGAACCGCCTGAAGTTCTATTCTGGCTATTTCTGTCTTTCCTAGTCCCCACAGAAAGGCTGCCTTTGCAAATATATACCCATGTATTACCTGTGTGTATGTGTGTGTGTGTGTGTCTCTCTCTCTCTCTTGTGCCTCCCTTCTCCCCCACAAAGGAGGTGGGGAGGAAGAAGAGTGATTGTCACTTAGTGAGCTGAGGCTGTGGTTATAAATCAAGCTTGGGCTGAGGAGAGGAATAAGAGAGATTAAATTATTTGAACATGTTCTCTCGTGTTAGGGCCAGGAATTGCGACTCATGATATAGTCTCGTGGTCATCTGTGAGTATGTGCAGCATGGTCCCTGCTGGGAAGACAGGACCATTTCTGGATGTATGTGTGTGCTCAAAGGAATCACTGCCCTTGGGATTGATTATATTTAGGAGGATAGGAATTCAAGTTCTGTGGGACATTGCAGTTTTTCCTTTGACCAGGGGAGACTGAATGTTAGGGGCTTAGTCTTGGGTATAATGTAATCTCTTCAAAATCAAAATTTATACATAAACCAAAAATTAGTTGCAGTACATAGCAGTCTTTTACTGATATGATGATCATCTGTGTTTTTGCTCAGGTAAAGTCAGCCTGGACTCCTAAGTCTCAGCAAGTTCTTTCGCTGTGTGTAGCTTTTCCCTGCCCCCCTTCCTAAAGCCTTCTTAGCTGGACTCCTTGCTGATTGCTCTGTTCTGAGTCATTTGAGACATCCTATAAATTTATTCTCAGGATGCTAAGTTGTTGTTTGCCCCGAAGAAATGCACATGTATGCTCAACTGTTTCATCTCCATGTATAGTCTCTCAGGTGGGTCTGATTTCGAGATTGGCAGTTTCATGTAATAGAAGTGTGTTTCATAAAAGTTGTGCTATATGCTAGCAGTAGTTGGCTATGAAATGTGTGTAACCATTTGAAGAGGGATAGAATACTGTTAGACTTAGATTTTTATATATATATTTTTTTATTTTTTAAAAGATACTTAGATTACATAAATGTTACGTAAAAAAATATAGGGATTCCCACATGCCCCACTCCCCACACCCTCCCACATAAGCAACAACCTTCATTAGTGTGACACATTCATTGCAATTGATAAACCCATCCTGGGGCATTGCCACTGAGCATGGACTGGAGTTCACAATGTAGTTTACACTCTCTCCCACACAATTCTGCAGGTTATGGGAAGATATATAATGGCCTATAGCTGTTGCAGTGTCATTCAGGACAATGCCCAAGTCCCGAAAAAGTCCCCATATTACACCTGTCTTTCCCTCCCCCTGTCCCCAGAGCCTCCAGTGGCCACTGCCTACACATCAATGTTGTAATTTCTTCCATTGCTAGAATCACAATAAGTCTATAGTAGAATACCAGCAAATCCACTCTAGTCCATAGTTCATTCCCCAATCCTGAGGATTCTGAGATGGTGATGTCCAGTCCACCTCTAATTGAGAGGGGGCTTAGACTTAGATTTATGTGCTTTGAAAAGTCACATTAAATTTACTGTGCAATGGACACAATAATAAGCCCTTCATAAATATTTCTTGATTGAATGAATGAATGCGATTATGCAAACTGAAATAGCAGTTACAAAACTTGTTGGCAGATTGGGGCTTAATATATTGGTGGACGATGTGCTAGCTAGAAGAAACCCAGGGGTGGGGGCAGCATGTTCAGAGCACCATATAGGAACGATGAGAGTGAGACTGTGGAGAAGGCTCCGGGGTCTCAGGTGGGTGCAGGGTGGTTTAGGGCAGTGTTAGGGAGTAGGTTTTTCTGTTTGTTTTGTTTGCTTAAATTTTCCCATCTGTTGGGGACCAATACTTTTTTTTTTTAAACAAATCTATTTTATTGATACATATTAATAAAACATACAATTTATCCAAAGGGTATGATCAACAGTATTTGGTATAATCACATAGTTGTGCATTCATCACTTCAATCATTATTAGAGCATTTTCATTATTTCAATAATAATAAGAATTATAAACAAAAACAAGACAAACAAACAAGAAAATTCTTCACTTCAATCTTTCTATGTTTCCCCTGCTGTACATACTTGATATTTTGGGCTATTCTTGTAAAATTATTTATTTATTAAGCATTTTTATTGTGATATATTCACATACCATACAAGCTACCCAAAGTGTATAATCAATGACTTTAAGTATAATCACAATGTTGTGCATTAGTCACCACAAAAAATTTAGAACCATTTCATTACTCCAAAAAGAAAAACTCCACACCCCTTAGCATGCCTTCCCCAGCCCTATGTATAACCACTGATCACCTTTATAAATTGATTTGTATTTACATTTTATATAAATGGAATCATACAATATGTTACACAGTATATTTAGTTCGTAGTAACGCAGTCATACAGTTATTTGTCCTTTTGTGTCTGGCTTGCTTCACTCAACATAATGGGGGACCAATACTTTTGTAAAATTCAGTAACAGTAGATTCCTAGAAAAAATAATCATGTGCTATAAAGATTTCTAAATGCTTACTTTTCTATTTTTGAATATATTTGATTGTGGACCAGTGAAAAACCGTTCACTGACCAACACTGGGTTACAAACCACGCTGAATAACACTGGTTTAGGGAATGGTCACAGGTGAAGCTGGAAGGAGGTTGGCGCTAGACTGGGAAGAGTCTTGTCCACCATTCTAAGCATTTCAGACTTATGCCATCAAAATTGGAACCAGGTTGAAAGACCTGCTTTCTGTTATCTTCTTGAATTTGCAGTGTAGATTAACTTGTTTAAAACTTTGTAGTGAATATTTGATTAAAACATATAATAAAAATTATTTCAGCTTAGCATTTATTGGTTGGTGTCATGTAAGTTGCTCTGTACTTCTCTATTAAATACCTCTGTTTTGGAAACTTGGGTTTGTTTGGATAAAGAAATACTTTTCTAGATTTGCGCTCCCCTCTTCTATGCCTCAAATTCATTATCATATGAGTTGGTTGTATTTTACAGCAGATTTCTAAGGAGACCAGAACTGATATGTAAGCCTGCCTGCTTTTTGTTGTCCTGCTCTTCTATGTTGTCTTTATAGTCACCAGGTTTCAAGATGCTGCGAGTACACAGGGCCAAACCGAGCAGGCTAGTGGTCAGCCTCTTCAAAAGATTTCACCACAAAGCTGTGATGGCCCTCCGGCGGGAGGATGTGAACGCCTGGGAGAGAAGGGCACCTCTAGCTCCCAGGCATGTCAAAGGCATCACCAACCTGGGATATAAGGTCTTAATACAGCCTTCAAATCGGCGGGCCATTCATGATAAGGTAATTGTCTCTAATTTTTGAAATAGGTGGGAATAAAATGAATCTGTATATGAAAATTAAGGAGCATCTGAACAAGAGAAAAAATAAAATGTTTGGTAGTGTCACTAATAATACCCTAGGGCAATAGTTCTTTACCATGGTTATACTGGATTTCTAATTAATATACTTACTTTAGTCTAGAATTCAGCCTTAAAGTGTTTATTTGCACCCAAGTCTGTGTTTTCTCCAGCTCAGGAATACAGGGACTGCTTTTAGAAGGAGATGATATCCTAGTCATTGTCACCATGTGACAACTGTGATTCTGGTCACTGGGGAGACAAAGGTAAATAAGACACCATCCTTGCCCCCAGGGAACACTTAGTTTAATTGAATTTATTCCTCAGAGTTTTCTTGCCAGCCACAGTGTGAAGGCCTTTATGCTTCAAAATAATCTTATGAGATAGGTTCAATTTTCATTCCTATTTAGAGATATATATATATAAATGTTTTTTTTCTTGAACCCAAAATTCAAAGAACTTAGTAATTTATTAATGAATATCAGATGATAATTATTATTGTCATTTAAATAAAGCTCATTGGCTTGGAATTCCATGATAATATTCAGTCTGCTTTTCCAAATTGATGGATTATTTATGCCCTAAACATCCCTTTGCTTTTCTGACTCCATATTTCTATATATGCCTTCAATGTCTCTCATGGATGTTACAAGCTTGTATTTCCCATCCCTGTCTCTCCAAATCCTTCCCAGCATTTTTGGTTAATTTAAATTTCCATGTTTCCTTGATCATCCCACCTGGGAATTATCTCAATCAATATCCATTAAACTACTATATAACTTAGATTCTGCTGACCATAGTATCCTTTCAAATTCTGCCTTGTTTTACTATATTCCTGACTTCTTTACTATATTTTGTGAGCTTCTTTACAGGAGGTATCTTGTCTATCTTTCTTGGTGTCTTATCCTCTCTTTATCACAGCACATTATACAGAGTAGGACAGTAATAAATACAAACTGAATCCAAATAAAGGAAAAGTAAATGCTATAGATATGTCTTATAATTAAAAAATACAACTGAGCAGTGAATTACTATTTAAAATTTGTTGTTTCAGTGCACGGTTGGCAAAAAATATATATTTCACAAATATATTTAACTTGCATGCATGTGCTAGGGTTATGACCAAATTATAAACTGTTCTTAAATATGAGTGTATGCTGCATTTTCTTTCTTTCTTTTTTTTTTTTCTATAAAAATCAACCATGATATTGGAGGTAGTTGTTCTATTATTTGTAACGATTCACACAGATTTTTATTCCTTCAAAAGGGTATGCCTTTGCCATCCCTATTTATGAGGTATAAGAATACATCAAATCAGGGGAATAATTTTTAATCGAAATTACATTCCCAGGAATATGTCAAAGCTGGTGGCATTCTTCAGGAGGATATATCTGAAGCTTGTTTAATTTTGGGAGTTAAGAGAGCCCCAGAGGAAAAATTAATGCCCAAGAAGACTTATGCATTCTTCTCCCACACAATAAAAGCTCAGGAAGCCAATATGGGCTTGTTGGATGAGATTCTAAAACAGGTAACTAGTGACCAATATTCATAAATGTTACAGAATATAATACATTTTACTTTTAACTCTCAATTGGAGTTTCATTTTCTTTCAGCATCTAGGAAATGTATCACATTATTCACTTCAATGGGAAAAGTGGTCTGCAAATTAGTGTTCATGAACAGTTCTGCTGCTTTTTAGGTCTCTTCTGCTGTGCAAGTTAGGAGTTTGTAATAAGAGGAACCAAACATCTTTCATTCCTTTTATATTCTGAAATGAAAAGAATGATAAAAGCTTGTTTTCCCCAAACATCCATCAATTCATAAAGCCAATTTTTCAGGTACTCTCAGAATTTTAGAACTGAAAAGAACCTCAGGATCATATAATAATCCATTGCCCTAATTTTTTTAGATGGGGCCCAGAGAGGTGAAGTGACTTGGCTGAGGTTACATAGCTCTGTGGTGCCAGAACTGGGCTGGAAGCCATTTTTACATTTTTTTTTAAACTTTCACAGGGGCAAAAAGCATTATCTGGGATGTAAATACTGTGGCAAAGCTAGGGACTGTTTCAAATATAAATGTATGCATTCAACACATACTTACTACAATGTATCTGACCCTGTTCATTGCAATGAAATAGGAAAAAAAAGCAAAATACCCCTGTCTTCACAGAGCTTACATTCTAGTGGGAGGAGACAGATGATAAATAAATAAGACATCTTGTTTGTCACTTGGTGATTAGTGTAATGGAGATAAATATGTAGCAGTAGAAAAGTTGTGCTGGGCACTGGAGGAGGTGGGGATACCAGTTTAAATAGGGTGGCTGGGGAGGGCCTCACTGAGAAGTTGGGATTTGAGCAAAGATCTGAAGGAGATAAGGGACCACGATATATCCCTCTGGGGAAGAGTGCCCTAAACAGAGTCTTCCAAGTAGTTCAAAGGCCTGAGGGTCTTTTGAGTGTGGAGAGCTAGAGTAGATCATGCTCCAAAAGGCTTATTCTGCCTTCTGTGTGGAAAGTAATTGGAAGTGGAAGGAGGAGAACCAAACTGGTAAGAAGAGTATTAGTCTAGGCTAATCTAGACTCCATACAAATATGGGTGGCTTATCCCAGGCTGGTAGAAATGGAGGTTGTGATAAGTGGACAAATCCTGGGTGTATTTTAGAGATTTGATCCTATAAGATTCATGGATGAAACAAATGTGGCATATGAGAAAAAGAAGTATCAGGTATGACTCCAAGGTTTTGGCTTGAGTAACTGGAAAAAAGGAGTTGCCATAGATGGAGATTAGGAGATTGTGAGAGGAGGAGGCTTGGGTGGAAAGATGGGGAGTTGGGTTTAGGGGGAGTCTGAGATGTCCATTAGACATTCAAGTGGAGGTGATGAGTGGCTCGTTGGATATGAGTCTGAAGCTCAGGAGGGCAGCCTGAGCTAGCAGTAGGCGTTTTGTAGTTGTCAGAGTCTAGAAGTATTTAAAACCATGGGACTGGATGAGTGTAGGAAATGGATATAGATGGAGAGGAAGTCCAAGGTCCAAGTCCTGGGGTAAGAAAGTTAGAGTATTAAAAACTAGACTAGAAACTTAAAATACATTGATAGGAGAGTTCACAAACAGTAAAAGCAATGGAGGAAAATATACTTTATATAGGAATATAGAATCTTTCCTGTTAAATTAAAATATATCAGACCGGGGATATTGTTAATTTGCAGTGTTTTTAGTGAACAGATTCAAAAAGTGATTAATGGAAATAATGTTAAGGGAGGAATGTTTTACCTTAAGCAAATAAACTCTTTAAGTACTTATAGAACCATTTTTTGTTATATGAACTTTTGCTTATTGCAGCAAAATTAATAAAAACAGACTTGGCAAGATTGCTTTTTGGCAGTATTTTGTTACCAATTGGAGTTGGATGAATATTAAATAACATTCTTAAATTCATGCGTGTGGTAAAAATTGTATTATCTTTGAGGAAGTAAAATGACTGTTTAAAACATTCTTTAATTACAGTTTCAGTAGCCTTTGAGCATGAATTAATAAGGCTTTCCAGAGAAAGGGAGAAAGTTTCTAAGGAATGAGGAAGAATGAGGTTTTAGTGAAAGTGAGGAAGTAAAAAGCAGGCAGCATGTACTACTTACCTGTAAAATGATGGGGGGAGAGAGAGAGAGAGTGAGAGAGAGGGAGGGAGGAGAGGGGAGGGGAGGGGTGAGGTAGGGTGCAGGAGGGGAGAGTGCTTTGTATGGAGAGAAAGTGGTGTTGGAATTGTTTTTAAGGTGGAAGGGACCTTGGTGTCTTTAGGTTGAGGGGAAAGAGCTAGTGTAAAGAGGGACAATGCAGGAAAGAGGTAATAGTCGAAGGAGAGTGTTCTTGGAGGACATGGAAAAAAAGCTAGGATCTAGCTTACAAGAAGTTTCAGATAGGAGGGACCCATTTCCTTTGGACAGGAAGGGAGGATGTGAGGATGAGTGGGGATGTAGATTTATTTTAGTTGGAGGTGGCAGAAAGTTCAAGGAAATCATTCGTTTGTTATTTCATGACTCCCCTCAAGGGGCATTTAGTACCCAGGTAGGCCTATTCTTTCATATCTATACTGACTTAGTGGATCCTGTAATTGATTTGTGACCTGGAATTTTCTAAATAGTTCCTGGAACACCTGATGGTCACTTTTTGTTAGCAAATCAAGATATATTTAATAAGAGGGAAAAAGTGTGAAATAATTACTTGTTCATATATGTTCTTTACTCATTGAAATTAAGCTTAATGGGTTTGATTGGGAAACTTCTGATCCTTTCTTCAGGAAATCCGACTTATTGATTATGAGAAGATGGTGGATCATCGAGGAATACGGGTAGTGGCATTTGGACAGTGGGCAGGTGTGGCAGGTAGGTACGCTAGGGCTTTTACATCATTCACTTTCTAAATTTGCCCGGGGAATAACTGTATGTTCTCTTTTCAGTGATGGGGGTGGGGGAAATGAGAGTGTTTATTCTCACTACTAAAAATAAACAAGGGAGTATGATAAATATTAGAGGAATAGAATAAGAAGATATATCATTGAAATTATAATTTATTACAAAAATTAAAAAGAAAACAGCAGAGGTAGGCTCTGACCTTTTAGGTTGTCCAGTTTAGAAGGAGAAATTAATTTGGTGGTAAGGTATTGGAGAGCAAGAGTAAGGAAAAAGGAGAATGGGTAAAAGGGCACAGGAGCCGGAAAAAATAGAGGAATAGTCTAGAAAGAAAAAGAGCTAGAGTGTGATTTTTGTCCCATTTATTACTTTGAATCTTTCTAGTTGAGAAATACCATTATATGATATATTTCTGTATTAGATTAGACTACTTTAAGGTCAGAAAAGGGAAGATCATTACTTTGGCATTATTTGTTTGGTCTTGTTATGTGAAAGTGGAAGATTCTTCATTGTTTGTGTCGTTGCTGTTTCATCTTGACAGATTTGCCTTTTGCCGCCTTAGGATTAACCTCTTACCAAATTGCACTTCTCAAAAAATAAGCTTGATAGTATCATTATTATGCAAAAAATACAACTTATTGGAATCCTAGGGTACTTTAAAAAATAACACTCTTTCTTTTTACCATTCACTCAAGTAAATTCTCACTCACACATGTTGGGAAAGATTTAAAATAATGTCTACTTTTTGAAATGAATTCTTTCAGAAAATCCATAAAATTATACTGTACTCCATCCCTTTGCCTTTGATAGTGTTAAGAAATCTAAGCAAACTTTTGAAACTCATAGAATTCCTTTCACTAAAAACCAACTCATCGTTTCTCATTTTAACCCCAACTTCATACCTTTCCTTACCCAACACACAAATCAGCAGTATAAAAGTAACTGAAAATTAAATTTCTTAATATGACAGGAGTAATAGGGAGCCCTATGATGACTGCTTTTCTCAGGTCCTTTCAGGACTCACCCTATAAGCTATTTTTGTTTTGTTATGTTTTTAAATTTGAAGAGAATTAATGCATCAGAATTTAGTTGATTCATTCAGAGGTCACCACATTCAGAAGGGGAACCACATCTGTGAATACGATATAGTTCTAATTCTTAGAGAGGTAAGAGTCTAGCTTAGTATACAGGTAAGTAAAAACACAATTACAATATCAGTGTTAATTGCTATGAGAAGGGCACTTAACTGGTCTTGGCTCTTAGGGAAGATTCCTTAAGGAAGTACCTTCTAAGCTGAGATTTGAAGTATGATTAAAAACTATTTATGGAAGGGGGTGGGGAGCGGAGAGTAGAAGTCTGCAAAGACGAGAGGAAGAGGGAGAAAGGGAAGTTTACTTAATTAATTAATTAATTTATTACTTTTTTTTAATGTAGAGCTTCTTACCTTTCCATATAAATTTTTTAAACAAATTTAATTATATTAATACATATTAATAAAGCATACAATTCATCCAAAGCGTACAATGATATTTGGTATAATCACATAGTTGTGCATTCATCACTTCAGTCATCATTACAGCATTTTCATTATTTCAGTAATAATAATAAACAAAAAACAAATAAACTAACAAGAAAATTCTTCACCCCTTGATCTCTCTATGCTTCCTCTGCTGTACATAGCTGCTATTTCTGGCTATTCTTGCACAAGTATTTATTTATTAAGCAGCTTTATTGAGGTATATTTGTATACCATACGATCTATCTAAGGTGTGTAATCAAATGGCTTTTAGTATAATCACAATGTTATGCCTTCATCACCAGAAAAAAATTTTAGAACAAATTCATTACTCCAAAAAGAAAAACTCCACACCCCTTAGCAGTCCTTCCCCAGCCCTACATAACCACTAATCTAACTTCATCTTTATAAATTGATTTATATTTACATTTTATATAAATGGAATCATACAGCATGCAGTACTTCGTGTCTGATTTCTTTCACTTAGCATAATGTTTTTTATTGTCTGATATTAACATCTCATAGTGTTAACATACATTTGTTCAATTTCAAAGGAAAACAATTTTACCCATATTCATATTTTACATGTAGTTTTATTATGCTATACAGTTCCATTTTACATTTTTTATCTTTCATTTTAGTAAGATACATGACCTTAGACTTTCACTTTGAACCCCTTTCATTCCCACATAATAGTACTGCTAGTTACAGACATTATGTTGGGCTTTCACCTTTTCTATTCATTTCCATAGATTAACACACATCCTTTTTACCAATTCTGCACAAGTTAACCCTCAGCTTTCCATTCGCTAACCTCATTCTATATTCTAGTGACCAATATTCAAGTTATTAATTCCATGAGACTATACAATATATTTAGTTCATATAGTATTTGTCCTTTTGTGTGTGGCTTGCTTCAGTCAACATAATGTCCTCTACCTTAATCCATGTTTTCATTATGCTTTACAACTTTTTTTTTTTTTCATGTACTGGGGCCCATAGATTGAACCAGGGACCTCATTTGTGGGAAGCCTGTGCTCAACCACTGAGCCACATTGGCTTCCCCGAGTTAGTCTTTTTTGTTTGTTTGTTTTGTTTGTAATTTTTTTTTTTTTTGGAGGCACTGGGAACTGAACCTGGGACCCCCATGGGAAGCAGGCACTCAACTGCTTGAGCACATCAGCTCCCCTATTTTTTCTTACAACTGATTATATTCCATCATGTGTATATACCACAATTTGTTTATCCATTTATCAGTTGTTGGACGCCTGGGTTGTTTCCATCTTTTGGCAATCGTGAATAATGCTGTTATGAACATCAGTGTGCAAATGTCTATTTGTGTCACTTCTTCCAGTTCTTCTGGGTATAAGCCTAGTAGTGGTATTGCCGGGTCATGTGGCAAGTTTATATTCCTTAGGAACTGTCAAACAGTCCTCCACAGCGGCTGTACCATTCTACATTCCCACCAACAGTGAATAAGTGCTTTTATCTCTCCATATCCTCTCCAGTACTTATAGTTCTCTGTCTTTTTAAATAGTAGCCATTCTAATAGGTATGAAATGATATCTCATTGTAGTTTTGATTTGCATTTCCCTAATCACTAGTGATATTGCACATTTTTTCATGTAGTTTTTTTTTTTTTGCCATTTGTATTTCTTCTTTGGACAAATGTCTATTCAGGTCTTTTGCCCATTTTTTAATTGGGTCATTTGTCTTTTTATTGTTGAGTTGTAGCATCTCCCTATATAACACAGATATTAGACCCTTATTGGATATGTGATTTCCAAATATTTTCTCTCATTGAGTCAGCTGCCTTTTCACCCTTTTGAGAAAGTCCTTTGAGGTGCAAAAGTGTTATTTTGAGGAGGTCCCATTTATCTATTTTTTGTTTTCTTGGTCGTGCTTTGGTTGTAAGGTCCAAGAAACCACCACCTACCACAAAGTCTTTAAGGTGTTTTCCTACTTTTCCTTCTAGTAGTTCTATGGTCCTGGCTTTTACTTTTTGGTCTTTGATCCATTTTGAGTTAATTCTTGTATAGGGAGTGAGATAGGGGTCCTCTTTCATTCTTTTGGTTAGGGGTATCCAGTTCTCCCAGCACAATTTGTTGAAGAGACTGTTTTGTCCTGTTAACATGTCTTTGGTAGGTTTGTCAAAAACCAGTTGGCCATAAAGGTGGGGGTTTATTTCTGTATTTTCAATTCTATTCCACTGTTCAATGTGTCTATCTTTATGCCAATACCATGCTGTTTTGACCACGTAACTTTGTAGTATGGTTCAAGGTGAGGCAGTGAAATTCCTCCCACATCGCTCTTCTTTAATAGAATGCTTTTGGTGATTTGGGTGCATTTTCCCTTCCAAATGTATTTGGTAATTGCCTTTTCTATTTCTCTTGGAATTTTAATTGGTATTGCATTGAATCTATAAATGAGTTTGGGCAGGATTGACATCTTCACGATATTTAGTCTTCTAATCCATGAACATGGAATGTCTTTCCATTTGTTTGGGTCTTCATTGATTTCTTTTAGCATTGTTTTGCAGTTTTCTGCATATAGGTCCTATACTACTTTGGTTCAATTGATTCCTAGGTATTTGAGTCTTTTTGTTGCTATTGTAAATGGAATTTCCCCTCTGATTTCCTCCTCAGATTGTTCATTATGAGTGTAGAGAAACATTACTGATTTTTGCATGTTGATCTTTTATCCTGTGACTTTGCTGAACTTGTTATTAGCTCAAGTAGCTTTGTTGTAGACATTTCAGAATTTTCTAAATATAGAAAATAGTGAGAGTTTTACTTATTTTTTTCCCAATTGGATGCCTTTTATTATTATTATTTTTCTTGTCTAATTGCTCTAGCTAGAACTTCTAGCACAATGTTGAATAACAGTGGTGACAGTAGGCATCCTTGTCTTGTTCCTGATCTTAGAGGGAAAGCTGTTAACCTTTCCCTATTGAGTATGATGTTGGCTGTGGGTTTTTTATATATGCCTTTTATCATATTGAGGAATTTTCCTTCTATTTCTATCTTTCAAAGTGTTTCTATCAAGAAGGATGCTGGATTTTGTTGAATACCTTTTCTGCATCGATCGTGATGATCATGTGGTTGTTTTTCCCCTTCAATTTGTTAGTGTGGTGTATTACGTTAATTGATTTTCTTATGTTGAATCAGCCTTGCATACCAGGAATAAATCCCACTTGGTCATGACTTATAAGTCTTTTGAT
This sequence comes from Cabassous unicinctus, assembly GCA_029593785.1. Classification (NCBI taxonomy): domain Eukaryota; kingdom Metazoa; phylum Chordata; class Mammalia; order Cingulata; family Chlamyphoridae; genus Cabassous; species Cabassous unicinctus. Next base: position 29,363 of record JAQZBX010009268.1, read on the forward strand.
ATGCTGTTGGATTCTATTTGCAAGTATTTTGTTTAGAATTTTTGCATCTATGTTCATTAAAGAGATTGGGTCTGTAATATTCTTTTCTTGTAGTGTCTTTGTCTGGCTGTGATATTAGGGTGATGTTGGCTTCATAAAATGTGTTGGGTAATTTTTCCTCCTCTTCAATTTTTTGAAAGAGTTTAAACAGGATTGGTGTTAATTCTTCTCAAAATGCTCAGTAGAATTCACTTGTAAAGCCATCTGGTCCTGGACTTTTCTTCATTGGGAAATTTTTGATGACTGATTCAATCTGTTTATATGTGATTGGTTTGTTAAGCTCTTGTATTTCTTATAGCATCAGTGTAGGTTATTTATGCATTTCTAGGAATTTGTCCATTTTATCTAGGATGTTTAGTTTGTTGGCATATATTTTCTCATAGTATCCTCTTATGATCCTTTTTATTTCTGTGGAGTCAGTTGTAATTTCACCGATTTTATTTATTTCCATCTTCTCTCTTTTTTTTCTTGTTAGTTTAGCTAGGGATTTTTCAATTTTATTGATCATCTCAAAGAATCAGCTTTTGGTTTTGTTGATTTTCTGTGTTGTTTTTTTTGTTGTTGTTGTTCTCAATTTCGTTTATTTGTGCTCTAACCTTTATTATTTCTTTCCTTCTGCTTGCTTTGGGAGTGGTTTGCTGTTCTTTTTCTAGTTTCTCCAGTTCAGTTCGATCTTTGATTTTAGCTCACTCTTCCTTTTTAGTGTAGGCATTTAGGGCTATAAATTTCCCTCTCAGGACTGCCTTTGCTGTATCCTTAGTTTTGGTAAGTTGTGTTCTCATTTTCATTTGTTTCAATATATTTACTAATTTCACTTATCATTTCTTCTTTGACCCACTGATTATTTAAGAGTGTGTTGTTCAGGCTCCACACATTTGTGAATTTACCTCTCTCCTGTCTATTATTTATTTCCAGTTTTATTCCATTATGATCTGAGAAGGTGCTTTGTATATTTCAATCTTTTTATATTTCTTGAGAGTTGCATTGTGACCTAACATGTGGTCTATCCTGGAGAAAGATCCATGAGCACTTGAAAAGAATGTAATACTCATTGAGTTTGGGTACAACTTTCTGTTTATGTCTATTAGGTCTAACTTGTTTATCATATTGTTTAAGTTCTCTGTTTCCTTGTTGATCTTCTGTCTAGTTCTATCTAATGATGTTAGTGGTGTGTTGAAGTTTCCAACTATTATTGTAAAGATTTCTATTTCTCCCTTCTGTTTTGCCAGTGTTTGCCTCCTGTATTTTGGGGTACCCTGGTTAGGTGCATAGATATTTATGACTGTTATTTCTTCCTGGTGAATTTTCTCTTTTATTAATATATGATGGTCTTCTGTATCTCTTATAACTTTTTTTGCATTTAAAGTTTGTTTTGTTCAATATTAGTATAGCAACTTCTGCTCTTTTTTTGGTTACTGTTTGCATGGAGTATCTTTTTCCAATCTTTCACTTTCAGCTGGTTTATATCCTTGTATCTAAGATGAGTCTCTTGTAGGCAATGTATGGATGACTCATGTTTTTTAATCCATTTTGTCAGCCTGTATCTTTGATTGGGAATTTAATCCATTCACATTCAATGATATTACTGTAAGTGCATTATTTATATCCACAGTTTTATTCTTTGGTTTTCATATGTCATATCTTATTTTTGTCTCCTTTTTTACTCTTTTCCTTATCCTTTCTGCTATTCTTTCTTTTATACTCTCCTCCAAGCTACTCTCTCCTCTCTTTTTCTTTCAGGCTCTAAGGCTTCCTTCAATATTTCCTGCAAAGGTTGATTCTTTTATACGAATTCTCTTATTTTCTGTTTGTTTGTAAATATTTTAAACTCACCCTCATATTTGATGGACAATTTTGCTGGATAAAGGATTCTCGGCTGGCAGTTTTTCTCTTCCAGTATCCTAATTGTATCATACCACTGTCTTCTCACCTCCGTGGTTTCTGATGAAAAATCTGCTCTAAGTCTTACTGGACATCCCTTGTATGTGATGGTTTGCTTCTCCCGTGCTGTATTCAGAATTTTCTCTTTATCTTTGACATTTGAAATTCTAAGTAGTATGTGTCTTGAAGTACGTCTATTTGGATTTATTCTGATTGGAGTCACTGCACTTCTTGGATATGTAAGTTCATTTATGTCATGAGAGTTGGGGAATTTCAACTATTATTTCCTCATGTACTCTTTCTGCCCCCTTTCCCTTCTCTTCTCCTTCTGGTACTCCCATTTTATATATGTTGTTGCATTTTATGTTATCATTCAACTCCCTGAGTCCCTGCTCAATTTCTTCCATTCTTTTTTCTTTCTGTTCTTTTCTTTCTTAAATTTTAGCTGTTTTGTCTTTGGTATCACTCATTCTTTTTTCTTTCATTTCTAGCCTGCTGTTGTATGCCAGTAATGTTTTTTTTTTTTTTTAACTTTATTTTGTACATTTAATAATTGAAAATAACAATTAAAGACTAAAAAGTAAACACAGATGAATAAGTATATACATTTCTCAATTAGTAATGTGTTTTTGTTCTCACCTATCATGTCTTTCATTCCCATGAGCTCGGTTACTTTTCTAATCAGGTTTTCAAATTCTTCTTTGTGCTCACTCAATGACTTCTTGATGTCATTTATCTCTTTAACCATATTGTCTTTCAACTCATTAATTTGATTTTGGAAATTTGTGTGCATCTCACTGATTAGTTGCCTCAAATCCTGCATCTCTTCAGGGGCTTTGATGTATTCCTTTTCTTGGGCCATGTCTTTCATTTTCTTAGTATGGCTTGTAACTTTTTGCTGATGTCTAAGCATCTGATTAGGATGGTAAGTTTACTCAGGTGCTCAATTTCCTACTCTTTCATAGGGATTTAGTGGCAGGAGGCTGTGTGTTACTGCTGTTCTTTGATTCTTGGTTCAACCTGTCCTGGGACTTCAGGATTGTCCTTGTTAGTTTCTCAAAACTGGGCTCTGGACCCAGTAATGGCTTGCAGACTGACTTCCTAGGGCCATGGGGAGGAAGGCTGTAAAGGCTGGAAAAAGCCTCTCTTTCTTACTTTTTATTTCCTCACATGCGCTTCCTTCATCTGTCAGCAGATGGCCATCTTTGACAGCCCTCTCTGTTCAATACCTATTTGGAATATGTTTACTGCAACATGGACCAGATCAATGTGATTGAGTTTCCTGCCTGGAGGCTAAGAGCCTCATATTTCAAACTTTCTCAGAGGTAGTTCTCCAACCTTTGCTGGCAGCCCCCTCCCTTTTCTCTGGTAGGAAATAATTCCTCTCCCCTGTGCATCCTCAACAACCAGTCTCCATCAATAGAGAGGGAGATTGAGAGGATTGGATCTCTTTAGTCCGGAGCCGGAGCTGGTTACCAAGGCAAACAATGGTACGGCCCTACCTGGCTTGGAAGGGCTCTTGGGACACAGCAAACCATATTTGTGGGTCAAAAACTGAGTCAGCCTTAGGCTGTGTCCCTCTCTCTCCCCTTTCCTGTGGAAGCAGAACCCTGAAGCCCCCTTTGTTTGTAGTTACCACCCAAGGCCTGAGAATTCAAAAGTGTTTTTAGTGTGGGGGAGGTTGTTGACAGTAGCAGCTGCTTCTTTTAACTCACTGTTTTGCCATTGTGATTCTTTTCCTTTGTCCCTCTCTCTTCTGGACTGTGTCCAGCCTTTCTCTAGTGTCCTAAACCCTAGAAGATTTTTTTCCAGGCCTCTTCTGTCTGTCCTCTAGGTAATTTTCTGGGAGAGAAGAGAGTCCCATGTCTTTCTAGTCCTCCAACTTCCCGTAAGAAAGAGAAGTTTTAAGAAACAGAAGTAAGTTTAGTGTAATTGGGAAGTAGATGGAGGAAAGGATATGTGGGTTTTAGAAATATTTAGAAGGAGGAATCAACAGGACCTTGTGATTCATTGGATGGAGAGGTGAGGAGGTGGGGGAGATGATCCAACAATGGCATCTAGATTTTTGGATAGTCATTCAGTTTTTTTTTTGTTTTTTTTTTAAAGCTTCTTATTTATTTATCCCCCCCACCCCCACCCTATTGTTTTTGCGCTTGCTGTCTGCTTTCTGTGTTCATTTGCTGTGTGTTCTTCTGTGTCTGCTTGTCTTCTCTTTAGGCAGCACTGGGAACCAATCCTGGGACCTTCTGGAGTGGGAGAGAGATGCTCAATATCTTGCAACACCTCAGCTCCCTGGTCTGCTGCGTCTCTTATTGTCTCTCCTCTGTGTCTCTTTTTGTTGCATCATCTTGCTGTGCCAGCTTTCCGCTCGGGCCAGCACTCCATGCGGACCCAGGAATCGAACCCTGGACCTCCTATTTGGTAGATGGGAGCCCAATCACTTGAGCCAAACCTGCTTCCCGATAGTGATTCATGGTGCTTACAGAAATGGGATGAGGATTTGGGAGAAGGTAGTAAATGAGTTTTGATATAGAGCGTTATATTAGTCAGGGTACAAGCTAAGTAACCATTATGAAGAAACCCCATAAGATACCAGTTTAATAAGATAACAGTCCAGAGATAAGAAGTTCGAGGCTTACAGGATGAGGGGGAGGCTTTGCCATTGTAACATGTGGCTTACATTTCCAACTGTTCTGGATGTGATCCAGAATTTGAACTTATGATTTCTTTTCATACTCATTGGCTAGAATTGATTGAGAAAAATAAACCATAGCTGGGCAGCCATGTGCTCTGCTCAAACCATGTGTTCTGCTTCCATCCATCCATGAGGGATTAACTGGATACTGACTTACTGTTACCATTAAACAAATAGAAAATTGGATGAGAAATATAGAACAATGTTTTCAGACATTAGACAAAAGGCATTACAGGATTATGATTCAGAAAGTTGCAAAATAAATTTGGTGAGCCAATGATAATTCTGTATTTCTGTCTGGAACAATTGACACTGTAGGTATGGAACACTGAAATAAAGCCTGATGGACTCACTAAGTTGAGGATCCAGAGATTGGAGTTTAGGGAGTCTAGGGTGGGTGGAATTGGCAGGGCATACTACGAAAATGGAGGGAGAGAAAGAGGTCCAGATTTATATAGTGAATCTTTGCTGAATTCCATTCTATACGTGTATAAGGTGAAACTTCATGAAACTGACTAAGGAACAACCTGAAGGATAGAACAATTACCAGGGAGCTCTAAGCCAAACACTTCCCACAGTTCATGCAGGGCCTGCAATTATTGGAATTCCATTTTCCAGAGAGAGGCTTTGTTGACTATAGAGGGTATTTAAGGGAGACCTGAATAGTGGGCCTAAACTAGCTCTAGATAAAGGCTACTCTAAATTCATTTTTATAAAATTTTAAAACCGAGCCTCAAAAATATCAACCTAATTAAAGAGAGGTAGAATTAGTAGATAAAGATCTAAAAACAGAGATTATAAATACTCAGTATGCTGAAGTTTTACATGAAAACATGAACAAAACGAGGACAGGAATAGAGGATATGTATCTATCATCTCTATCTAGCTAGCTAGCTACTTAATCTTTCTATCTATGCCAATTGATACTACAAAATAAAACAGATTATAGCTATATAGTCATATAGCTATAGATATGTAGAACATATATATGTATGTACATATATACATCTCTCTCTCTCTGTGTATGTATATATAATATCCTCCCCTAATGTTCATGTTTTCATTTAAAACAAGAAGATATTGAATATCATCTCTGTCATTTCTAGGTTTTGGGTCTGTTTCTGTTGACTGATTTTTCTCCTGGTTAATGCTTTTTGCAAGTCTTGTTATTTTGTATTGGATGCTAGACATAGTTAATTTTGCAGTGTCATATGTTAAAGATTTTGTTATATTCTTTGAATGAATGTTAGGCTTTGTTCTGATATGCAGTTACTTGTGGATTAGGCTGATCCTTTCAAAACTTGTTTCTATACTTTTATATTTTTCTTCTTTCCCCCCTCTTTTCCTTCTGGGTCTCCAACTACACATATATTAGATATGCTAAACCACCATTGGTCACTTAGCTTCTGTTCTTTTTCTATCCAGTCTTTTTTTTTTTCTCTAAAGTTTCTATTGCTATGAGGGAGGAAATAAAAATGTTTAAAGAAATAATGGCCAAATGTCTCCATTTGATGAAAACTGTAATTTCACAGATATGTGACATTCAGTGAAACGTTAGCAAGAAAAAATACAAAAGAAAACCATACTTGGAGCATGATAATTATATTGCTAAAAACCAGTGATAGAGAAAAAAAATTTTTAAAGGCAGAGGGAAAAAAAGCACATTATACAGAGGAACAACAACAACGAAAGATCATCACAAACTTCTGGTGAGAAACTGAAGAAAATGCAACAATATCTTTAAAATCTGAAAGAAAAACATGTCAATCTTGAATTCTATACACAATGACAATATCTTTCTAAAATGAAGATGAAACAAAGACTTTTGACCAAATGAAAGCTGAGAAAATTCATTGCCATTAAAGAAGTCTTTAGTTAAAGTTTATTTGGGCAGAAAGAAAATGAAACCAGATGGAAACATGGATCTAATTAAAGAAATAAAGAACACTAGGCATAGTAAAATATGGATAAATATAAAAAACATATACGAATATTCTCGCTGCCCTGATTTTGTGATAATCAGGGTAGGCTAAACATTGGCTATATTAGAAACTATGCATGTGTCCTCAGACCTAGTTTTTCTCCCTAGGTCTGGTTTTTAGAGTGCTGCTGATAAACCAAGCCTGATTTGTTATATGACCATCCTGTATGGGAAATGACTGTAACTCTAGGTATCTTTGGTCAACCTTAAGAAATATATCTGGGGGAGGATGTGGCTCAAATGGTTGGGTGTCTGTTTCCCATGTGGAGGGACCTGGGTTCGATCCCCGGGACCTCTTGGTAAAATTAAGAAAAATATAGAAGGTGCGCGGGCGTGCCAGGCCCTGCGATTGGGTGCGCTGTTGGGCCCTGCTGAACCAAGCTGCAAGATGACGACATAACAGGAGAGAGACACAGGGGAGAGCCAAGACAAGACGCACCAAAAAACTAGAAGCTGCGGTGGCACAGGTGGCAGAATGCCTCTTTCCCATATCAGAGGTTCCTAGGATTGAATCCCAGTGAAGACAGGAGGAGAAGGATAAGAGGAGAGGGCAGGAAACGGACACAGAGAATTGCCCGACAAATGGACACAAAAACAGCAAAAACGGGGAGGGGTGTGTGTGTGTGTTAAAATGGATAAAAAGTAAAAAAAAAACCATTATGTCTAATTTAAATTTTTTTCTTTAAAAAATGATTGTTTAAAACAAAATTATAGCAATGTATTTTTGCATTTATAATATATTGGAGGTAAAATGTATGCCACAAAGGAAAGGAAAAGGGAAAACATACTCTTATAAGGTTCTCATATTATAGGGAAGTGGTATAATATTATTTGATACTAGACTGTAATAAGCTAAAGATGCATAATGTAACCCAGAACAATCACTAACAAAACAAGGACATATATAGCTGATGTGTCAATAGTGGAGATAAAATGTAATACTAAAAAATGTGCAATTAATGCAAAAAATGCAGGAAAAGGGGAAAAAAGGGAACAAAGAACAGATTGGAAGAAAAGAACAGAAATAGCAAGATGGCAGTTTTAAATCCAGCCATATTGATAATTATATTAATGGCATAAACACATCATTTAAAAGGCAGACTAGATAAGAAAGTAAGACTCAACTATGTTCTGTCAATAAGTCACTTAAATATAAAGATACAGATGAATTTAAAAAGATGATGTAAAAAGATATGCCATGCAAACACTAATAGTAAGCCAGCTGGAGTTGCTATATTAATGTCAGACAACAGAGTTCAGAACAACAACTATTACCAGAGGTAAAGAGAGGTATTTCCAAAAGATAAGGGATATCTCTGAGAAGACACAATCCTAAATGTGTGTGCACCTAATAACAGAGCTTCAAAATATGTGTATCAGAAACTTACAGACTTGAGAAAAGAAATAGACAAATCCACAAGTGTATTTAGAAATTTAAACTCTCATCTCTCCAGAATTGTCAGAATAATTAGAAACTCCATAGGGATATACGATACTTAGCACTGTCGGTCATCCTGCTCCAGTTGACATTTATTGAGCACTCCACCCAACAACTGCAGTATACATATTCTTTTCAAGTCATTCTTTTCACCTAGATAGTCCATATGTTGTGTCATAAAACAATTCTCAATAAATTATTTTTGCATTGAATGAAAAGATAAAGCAGCTTATCAGAATTTATGGGATGCAGATAAAGTAGTGCTTAAAAGGAAATTTAGGGGAGCGGATATAGCTCAAGTGGTCGAGTGCCTTCTTCCTATGTTCAAGGGTCCTGGGTATGATCCCTGGTACCTCTTAAAAACAAACAAACAAAAATAAAAATCCGTCTCTCACTGGGGAGCGGATGTAGCTCTGTGATTGAGCGCCTGCTTCCTATGTACGAGGTCCTGGGGTCAATCCCCCATGCCTCCTAAAAAAAAAAAATTATAGCATCTGTTGCTTTTATTAGAAAAGAAGAAGGTTCTCAAAGCAATGATCTGAGCTTCTATCTTTAAAAGATAGAAAATGAAGAGGAAATGATATCCAAAGCAAGTAGATAGAAGGAAATCACAGAAATAAGGGGGTGATATCAGTGAAATCAAAACAGATGAACAGTAGAGAAAATCAATGAGACCAAAAGCTGGATCTTAGAAAAAATTCAACAAAATTGATAAACTTTTAGGTAGAATGATCAAGAAAAAAAAGAGACAGTATTTACTAATAGAAATTAAAGAAGGATGTTACTGTAGATCTTACATACATTAAAAAAAGGAGATATGAATAACTGTATATGTCAACCTAGATGAAAAGGATAAATCCTTGAAAAATACAGATTACCAAGACCAACTCATTATCAGTGTACAAAATAAATTCTACTCTTAAGCATTTTTCAAGAGAAGTGAAATATTTCATACCAAGATTTGTACACAAGTGTGTTTTTTTGATGTATCAGAGCCAGGGATTGAACCTGGTATCTCCTAAAAAATATGTATATTCCATCACTCCCAAAGGTTCCCCATTATGTTTTCCCAATCAATCCTCCCCAACCTCTGGCCCCAGACAACTACCGATCTCATTTCTGTCAGTATAGATCAGTCTCTTTTACAGTTTCATATAAATGGAATGATAGAGTATATACTTTTTGTGTGTGCTTCTTTCACTTAGCACAATGTTTTCAAGATCCATACATACATTGTGTGCATCAGTGTGTTCCTTTTTTATTGCTGAGGAGTTTCCATATTATAGATGTATCACAATTTACCCATTTCTTTTTATTAATGAGCAAATGTAATTTCCAGGTTATAATGAATGAAACTGCTATAAACATTTGCATACAGGGAGCAGATATGGCTCAAGCGATTGAGCGCCTGCTTCCCACATAGTAGGTCCCAGGTTTGGTTCCCAGTGCCTCCTAAAAACAAAAAACAAGCAACAAGCAAACAAATGAAAAAACCAACTCAGGGGAGCCGATATGGCTCAGTAGTTGAGTGTTGGCTTCCCATATATAAGGTACCAGAGATTGAACCCAGGACCTCGTACATGGGAAGCAGGCGCTCAACCACATCCACTCCCCTTGGAAATATTCTTTATCTTGATTGTGGTGATGGTAGCACAGGTGTATACATTTGTCCAAAATTATCAAACTGTATACCTTAAATCGGTACGTTTTATTGCATATAAATTATTCCTTTAAAAGTTTAAGAAAAAAGAAAGCTTGGTAGGGATGTAGGGATGTTAGGCTTCTATTCCTAAAAGGAGGAAGAAAAGAATGGCTGCTAAGGTCTTTGCTGCAGGCATACTGAGTGTAAGTAGTCTGAAGGACATCTAGGAGGTGGTTGACTAGTTCTTGAAATCAGTAGACAAACCTATGTTGGAGATAGAGAGTTGTGGTCCTCATCACACGTACCTGAACCTTAGGACTGGATGATATTTACTAGAGGAAAATGTAGAGATTTAAGAGAAAAGGACCCAGAGATTTAAGAGAAAGGGCAAAGAATACCAATATTGAAGGAAAGAGTGGAGGAAAAAGAGCCTGTAGAAATGCAGGTTGAAATTTTTCAAGCCAGGGATGCTTGGGAAAGAGAGTATTTAAGAGAGAGGGAGGAGCCTACATTGCCAAACACTTCTGAACAGTAAGTCAAATTGCTCACTGAGTTCAGATATTTAAATTGCCCATGAAGGTCCTAGGGTCAAAAGTGACCTTGTTTTTGTTTGTCCATTGTTTTGGGTGTGGCAGAGACTGGAGCATGTTTAAATGCTAAGAGTGAAGGAATAGAGAAGGGATAGTGAAGGGAATAAGTCAAGTGAATTCCTTGGGAGGCAGGAAGGGGTGGGAACTGGAGCAGAGGTGGAGAGATTAATTTGCCTTAGACAAGAGGAAGGTTATTGCTTCCATTTTCGTAGGATTGAAAGAAGAAACGATGGGCAGGAATGCAGCTGGGTTAGTGATTTCATGACAGAAAACAGTGAGGGGATGGATACAAAGACTACTAAAGTCCTTTCTACATCTGAGATGCTGCGGTCTATGATTGCTCAAGGCTCTGAACAGGTTGGAAACTGGGCAGAGAATAGCTTCAGCTCCTCTCAACTAATGGTGTTTCTGTTGGTCTGATTCTGCAATAGGGATGATCAACATTTTACATGGAATGGGTTTAAGGCTCCTTGCTCTGGGACATCACACACCTTTCATGGTGAGATGTTTGTTTATTTTTGAAAATACATGTCATTCTTTAAGAATAGAAAACTATTTCAGCTTGTAGACTAACATGAATCATGTGTGCTTGCTTTCAGCACATTGGTATGGCCCATAACTACAGGAATAGCAGTCAGGCTGTGCAAGCTGTCCGTGATGCTGGCTATGAAATATCTCTGGGTTTGATGCCAAAGTCGATAGGGCCCTTGACATTTGTGTTCACAGGGACTGGGAATGTATCTAAGGTAAAATTGTACCTATCTTCTTTCTTCCCTCCTTCCCTCCTTCTATCCCTCCCTCCCTCCCTTCTTTCTCGTAAAGCATCCTGAGACTCCGAACCTGTCCCAATGGTTGTGGGCATTATGTGGGCATTTCAGAGCCCTGCTTTTCCAGGAATGGGCATTCTATTTTTTTTGTTAGTTTGTTTTTTTCTTACATATGCACTTTTGTGAAAGTGAAGAGCAGTAATAGTCCAAAATTTTTTCTCTGATTTTAGTTGATTGGAATTTTTTTTCTTTTAAAGGGTTAAAGGTCTGTACTTAGGGTATCTTTTCTACCTCCACCACTGAGATGTACAAAGGTTTGGAATTAGCACTTTCTTCATTCTGGGGTGGTTTTGAGAATGGATTTTTGAAACCTTGGAAAAACCTAGTGACTAACTTATAATTCTCAAATAGATATTTCTTCAAAGAAAACAAAATATTTTGCAATAGAACATCATCATTTGTGTTATATTGTGTTTTAGGCATCTGCTTTTTTCTTTTGTGGTAAATACAGTTTCTCCACTAGAAATAATTTCTTCAATGGAGCAAAAAGTAAATAGACATATTTTATTGTGCCGTCATTTTGAAACACTCTTGTCACAACTCTGAGTATCCTAATTTTTTTTTTTTTAAGTCTCTTTCAATGTGTGCAGTTCAAATTAGAATAAAAGCCTGCTTGTAGGCTGTGTGCAAAAGGTTCGTCTGTGCTTCAATGATGTGGTATTGGGTGCACGGCAGGGCAAGTGGAATGCTATAATTGTGGGGAAAATGAATTGGAATCTTTGCAGGAAATAGTATTGCATCTTCTGAATTTTTACTGTGTTATTTGTAGGGAGCCCAAGAAATCTTCAGTGAACTACCTTGTGAATATGTGGAGCCGCATGAATTAAAAGAAGTTTCCCAATCTGGAGGTAAGGTCAGGGTGTGGGGAGTGGGTGGAATGTATATTTTATTGTTTTATCAGCTCCCGTGTTATACTATTTTATCATCTTAAAGCTTTATCATTTGTCACCCACTTTACTCATTTCTCTCTCCTCTGCAAGACCTCAGAAAAGTGTATGGGACGGTGTTAAGTCGCCATCATCATCTTGTCAGGAAAACAGATGGTGTATATGATCCTGTGGAGTATGACAAATATCCTGAACGCTACATAAGTCGTTTTAATACTGATGTGAGTATCCTACTCAGCCTTTTGAGTTGGTTGCTTCTAATATATTTGAGTTAGGCTGTTTCCAACGGGTGAAATTATGCATGTGTGTATTTGTTTTCCGATCCCCGTATTGACTTGTTGCTAGTCCTTTTGGTATCACCAGTTGGCCTTAGGAGTTGTTGGTTGTTATTGGTGTTTGGAGGGGGCTTTGCTTAGTGGTTTTGGTGGTTGCTGTGGATATGCCCTTTGCTTTACTCTCTCTGTTTCTACTTCAGGTCTGAATGTGCTCCAGACCTCTAAACCATTTCCTGTGGATTACTGCTTTCTTTCTTTATCCTGGTCTAGTTAGCACTTTTGGCAAAGCACAATGTCTATGAGGTTTTATCTGAACATAGGTTTATCTCTTCTATGCCTACAAATTGCAGTCATAACCACAGCCAGCCTTCTTGAAATGCATACCACTGATTACAGAGGGCTCGGTGAAATAGTGTGGCTATATAGGCACAGCCCCATCCCTGCTGTACAAACAAGCTATTAATTCAAGTCTTTCACTGGGGACACAGTGGCATTATCTTATAAGAAATACAGTATATTTGTGTGTTCTGGAGTCATGGATCATGTAACCATCCTCCCCCAAATAAACCAGCAAACATAAAACAAACACAAAGATGCATGAATTTACTGTGAAGGAATGCTCTAAATAATTTTAAATATGTTTAAAAAAACATAGCATTTTTTGGATTCTGGTATGAGATTACCTGTTATAGCATAAAAAGCATATTACAGAGAGGGACTCCATCTGTAGTTTGAGAATGTTGACATGCTTGAGGAATAAAAATCATGAAACTAGTTTCAAACTGAAACATTTTGAATCTAGTAAATTTCCATCCCTTCTCTTTTCCCCAATCACAGACGTATTGGTGATTGGATGCATCCTAAAACTTGCTAATGACATAGTTTTCATGTATGAATATTTGTAGCACATTTCTCCATGGAGCTTACAGATGTTATCTGATTTACTCTTCACAGCATTCCTTTGAAGAATGGGGTACGTATTATCCCCATTTGTCAGGTAAGGAAAACAAGGCCCAGAGAAGTTGAGGTAGCATGATTTAGATCACACCGTACTCGTGGTTGAGCTAGAAATCGATTGCTAGGTCACTTGACACTTTTCTTTCCTATTTCTTTGCTTTGCAAAACATTACAGAAAGAAAATATTAATATATTTATGTTCATATGGTTCTCTATCATTAGATAATTCTACACTGAAATCAGGGTGGGTATTTATTGTCTTTGCTTTAAAAGATGGCCACTGACCTGGCAAATAAAAGAGTCAATAAGAAGTAGCCTTAAGCTATTTCTCATGGTCCTTACTGATAGCTCTCTTTCATATTTCTTTCTCATTGAACTTGGAACTTCCTTTCCAGATTGCACCTTATACAACTTGTTTAATTAATGGAATTTACTGGGAACAAAACACCCCTCGCCTACTAACCCGGCAAGATGCTCAGAGTCTCCTGGATCCAGTCAAGTCCTCAGGTGCTGGTATTGAAAGCTGCCCTGGATTGCCTCACAAGTAAGGATGTCAGCAGCTATGACCTGTTCTAGCAGTTGCACCCATTGTTAGGGAATCAAAGAATATAATGCTCTCACAAATCACAAGACTTGATTGTTAGTGATAGTTGTCTGCCCTTATCTTATTCAACCGCTTGGCAGCATTGGACATACTTAGCTCTCCCTCCTTCCTGAAACTCTTGACATCTGAGATTTCACATGCAGCTTACATGTAACCTCAGAAAAGACTTCCCTTGCTTCCTCATTCCCATATCTTTTTATTCCATTATTGGTTTTATATTTTTGCTGAAATTCATCATGATTTATTTTTCTCCCCTCCTACTTACTAGACCTGAACGTCCTTAAGGATAAGGGCCCTGTTTATCTTGGCTCCAAGTACCCAGTACATTTCCTGACATATAATAGACATTCAAATATTTATTGAATGTTGAATTAATTAATTACCCAGTAATTATTTGTGGAAAACATGGTTACATGGTGCTTTGTTAAGCTGAAGGACAAAGAAGAGTAAAAGATATGCTTTTGTTGCCTCCAAGGGTGTAGCTGGAGGAACAAGACATATTCACATAAAACATAAACCAAAGCTATAACACAGCATATAAATGCCAAGGGGGTGCTATGAGCAATCAATATCAAAGAATTTTAGAAGAAAATGGAAGCACTGGACTCAGCAAAGCTTTGAAAAAGAGGAATTAGGATTTAGATGGCCATTGAGGTAGAGAATGAGAATTTCAGGTGATTGGATTTCATGGAGCCACAAAAGCACAGTTTAAGACAGAGAGAGTAGGACAGTTTAGCTATGGGTTTTGTATAGGCACGTGGTAACTGGAGATTGGGCAGGAAAATTGTGGTTAACCTCTAAAGGATTTAGAATGGTGGGCTGAGAATTTTGTTCAAAATTTCAGAGATTTCTGTGCAATAATAGTTACAATTATGTAGTACTAATCAGGGTTGAGATGATGTCATCAAATCTTCATTAAGTTATTTAGAGATGGCTAACCATAAGTAGTCTGTTGTCAATGATTTCTCTAGGGAAGGGGTTTTCCACTTTTGTTTCATTTTGCTTTTTTTTTTTAAATACTTTTGGAAACTAAAATCTTATATTGCGAAGACTCTGTATTCTAGAAGAAGACAGTGTTCTGAACAGTGATTTGTAGGAAAAAGAGCCTGGGAAATATTTGGCTCCCACATTGAAAATTGTTCCAAGCACCTTTCACTTTTACTTGTTGGAGACATCAGAGTTCCATGCTCTCATCCAAGCATTGATATTATTTTCAGACTTGTGGCAATATGTGACATTTCAGCTGACACAGGAGGAGCTATAGAGTTTATGACTGAATGTACCACTATAGAGCGTCCGTTCTGCATGTATGATGCAGACCAGCATATTATTCATGACAGGTGAGTTTGCTAAAGCTTTTAAATGGGGGAGAGATATATAATAATACACCATTTATTTCTCTTGCAATATTATTCTAAGGTATCGTTATATAGCCTATGCAAATTTAGAGTAAAATTTTAAACTTGTTAATTAATTAAAATTTAATTTTAATTTAAGGCAAAATTTTTCTTGAAAAAATTTAATAGAAAAACCACATGCAAATGTGCACACTTAAATACATATATACTTTATTTAAATGAGAGTGGGATTGCTGAAGAATGGGATCTTATTTGAAAAGTCTTGTCTATTTCCTTATCTTCTTTTGTACAAAATCACAAATAATAGTGACAGAAATATAATGGAGTAGACATCTGGAAAAGTTAGAATTTACAAATATCATTTTATACCTCTGAATACAGCATGTTGTTTCTTCTAGTGTTGAAGGCTCAGGGATTCTGATGTGTTCCATTGACAATTTGCCAGCACAGCTTCCAATTGAAGCTACAGAATACTTTGGAGATATGCTTTACCCTTATGTTGAAGAAATGGTAAGCAGGTTGATAGCGTTAGCAGCAATTCTGTGGCTTTAAATAGAATTGTGTATGATCTGCTGATCGTTCTGGTCTCCTGTGTCTAAGAACTCTGTTGTAAAATGAAATGCCAGCCCTTCCTTGAGGTACTTACTGATATTCTTTTATTGTACATATTCTGCTTATTGTCTCATGGGGAATGTGATTATATCTCTGTCTATACTGAATTACAATTACATTTCTCTCTCATTATGCATATTTTATTCAGAATGTTCATGACATGTGAGATGGGATTTGCTGTATTTTCAATTCTTCCTGCTATCTAGGTAAATTCATATTGAGACCTTCCTACTGTGCTGTGGTTAACAGATTTGAAAAATCAGAAATATGAAAAATTTTATTGGATTTTAGTCACTAATACTTAACGTGATGGTTTATGTAGTGGTCCTGTATTTTTCTTCTGTGACCAATGATTAACTACTGAGTTATTGTTTTATTTAAATTCTGTTATCTTTGCCAGTGAAAATCTTATTTCAGTATTTATCTTAAGTGTGCATACTCATTCTGATTTAGTTCTGTGGCTAATGATTGCCTCTGGCAATGATTCCAAAGGGAAGGATATTTCTATTATATCCTTGTCTGTTTCTATTATAGATTCTTTCATTGACTGTGCTGGTTGCTTCCTCCAAGTTTTGATGCTTCTCCTAAATCTATCTGTTTTTCTTCACTTTCTAAAGCCCTCGTGTAATTAGTAGTTGACGTTTTGTCCAAAATATAGTTGTTATCTTTGGAAGGGATGATCTGTTAGGAGCTTAGTTCTCCATACTAGAAATGGAACTCCACAGTTAGAATACATTGATTGGAGCAACTTGACCCCATCAGAGTTTGGAGTAAGCTAGAAGAGCTATCAATGAGCTCTTGTCTATAATTCATCTTTTTTGAATGCTAAAATTATGTATTCCAGTGCAATTGTGGCCTTATTAGGTTTTGGAAAATTTTGAATACTGATATTCCTTGTCAATGGATTTGACTTAATTTCTTGAAATTGTCTTTTTGTTTGGTTGTTCTAACATCTTTTATGATTCAAAGAAGTTGTTTTAAAGCCATTTTCAACTCAAACCTTATTATGTCTCAAAAATTCAATTATAGGTTATTTCTTTTGGACCTTAGAACACAGTTTTTCATTCATTTTGTCCTTAATCAAAATCCTAAATTCTTTCACTCAATATTCATGTTGTTCAGGGTATCAACAGTTTGTTTATTTCTGTTGCTGTATAGTATTCCACTGTATGAATATACCAAGATTTATTTATCTTTTCTACTGTTGATGGACATTTGGGTTGTCTCCAGTTTGGGGTTCTAATGAATAATTCTCCTATGAA
>JAQZBX010009269.1:0-46431 GCA_029593785.1 Cabassous unicinctus
CAATCTAATCAAATGGCCCTTAACTGATCTAAACTAATCAAAGGTTAACAATGGATTCAATTTAAGAACATAATTTTCTGGGGTCCATAAAAGACTCAAACCAACACACCTTCTTTCATGTGTGTTTTATTTTTTGTATTGTACCATTTTGAGCCTCTTCTCATTTCATTCTGTATTTTTTTCATGTAGTTTCTTTTTGGTTGCTACAGAGCTTAAATTTGACATCCTAAATGTATAACAATCATCGTAATTTGATACCAAATTAACTTCAACAACATACACATACAAACGTTCTTATAACCCTCTGCTCCCTACCTCTTTGTTGTACTTGTCACAAATTATATCTTTATTTGTCCAGAACCATAGATTAATCTACTTTTTATGCATTTGCATTTTAGAATTTGTAAGAAGTAAAAAATGAAGTTATCTACCAAAACTACAATTTAATTATGCTGGCATTTATTATTATCCATATGATTACCTTTACTGAAGGTCTTTATTTCTTTGTGAAGCTTCAATCCACTGTCTAGTATCCTTTCCTTTCAGTCTGAAAAAGTCCCTTTTAGCATTGCTTGTGGGGCAGGTATAGTGTTGACAAACTCCCTCAGTTTTTGTTTAACTGGGAATGTCTTAATCTTCCTCTCATTTTTAAAAAGCATTCCCACCAGATGCAAAATTCTTGTTTGGTAATTATTTTATTTCAGCATTTTAAATATTTCACCATACTGCCTTCTTGTCTCCATTGTTTCTGATGAGAAATCAGCACTTATTCTCATTAGGTCTCCCTTTTACATAACATATCACATTTCTATTGCACCTTTGCTATGTGTCTTGGTGTTGTTCTCTTTGGGTTTATTCTGTTTGGGGTTCATTGGTCTTCTCAAATGTGCATAATCATGTCTTTCATTATATTTTGGAAGTTTCTGTCATTATTTTTTGAATAATCCTTCTGCTAATTTCTCTTTTTCTTCTCCTTTTGGGACTCTGATAATGCAAATGTTGATTTGCTTGATGGTGTCCCATAGGTCTCATAGACTTTGTTTGCTGTTTTAAATTCATTTTTCTTTCTGTTCCTCAGCCTGAATCATGTCTTCAGCATCACTGATTCTTTCTTCTGTTAGCTCCAATCTGCTATTGAAACCCTCCTGGAAATTTTCATTTAAGTTATTGTGGTCTTCAACTCCATTAATTCTGTTTGGTTCCCTTTTAAAATTTCTGTCTTTATTGAGATTCTTATATTATTCATTCATTTTTTCCTCATATCTGTGTTTTTCCTTTATATCCTTGAACATATTGGGAATAATTTTTTAAAAGTGTTTGTCCAAGTTCTGGCTCTCTTGTTGATGGTATGGAAATTTTTCTTGTTCCTTTGTATAGGCAATAATTTCCTGTTTCTTTGTTTGTCTTGTAGTCTTTTGTTGCACACTGTACAGTTTAATATTTTAATGTTTTAACACTGAAATTTAGTCCCTAGATGTCTGCTTCTTAAATTTGTATATTGCTGGTGATATGACAGAGATTTCCTTGAGTTCCAGGAGATAACAAAAACAAACAAACCAATGCTAAAATCATATTTAGCCTCCTATTAGGAAGATTAGTGTGAAGTGAATACAAAATGCAGGGGCCTTTCCATATTATCTGAGCCTACCTGGAGCCTGCTGCTTATTCTAGGTTTGTGCTTACTCGTGGCCTTAGAAATTCCCCAATTTATAGGTATTTGAATGCCCCCTCTACTTCCTGTTAAATAGACTTTCTCACCCTCCTGGGTCTTCTATTGTATGACTTAATGCAGGTAGCCCATTGTCCCAAGCCACTTTGATCTAATTGTGTCTTAGACTGATTTAGCTATCAGAAAGCTGATTCTGCCTGCATGGCAAGTCTTGGGAGGGCAAACCTGAGATGTGTTTCCTGGTTCATTCTTTCAGGCTTCCACCCAGTAGATTGGCATTTACATATAGGTGCCTCAGTAGGAACACAGAGGTTACTCTGATCCCTGTGTAATAGAAAAAGGGACCCATCATGGGAACACAGGCTGGTCAGCAAGGGTGGTGTGGGACACAGGCCTGCAAGTGTGCGGTGAGCTTTGACTACTTTTCTTAAAGCTATGCTTTGTTGATTCAGCACTCATCCAGTTATTACAACCCTTTAACTGTTTTAGAGAATTTGAGGAGGATGACTATTATGGTTTTTGCTAGTTGTTCAAAGATTCTTTGGCAGAACAGCACCCTGGAGCATCTTCCATTACCATCTTGGTCAAACAGTACCTTCCAGATCATTACTGACCATATCAAATCATGAAGAAGCTAAAATAAATCTCCTGAAGAGGAAGGTGATATTATCCTAGGCATTAGATTTATTCTACAATTTTTTTTTGCACAATATCTAGCATTTAATCAAACATAACCAAGCACATAAAGGGACAAGCAAACCTGGTCAAAAAACTCCTAAGAGAAATTACAAACAAAATAAAACAACCAACCAAACAGGTAATAGAAACATACTTACAAAGGATCCAATCAATTTATTTATTGGATACAGGCTTTAAAATTACTATATTAATATATTCAAAGGGATAAAGGCAAGATTAAGAATTTGTACCAAGAACAAGAAATTATAAACAAAAAAGGAAATGGTAATGTTAGAATTTTAAAGTATGATAAAAATAAAAATTCAATAGGTGGAATTAATATTAGATTAGACATTGATGAAGAGACAAATATTAATCAGAAGGATAAATCAGAATATTTGAAGCATAGTAATTGAAAATATAGAAAATATAGAAGAAAATATCAAATATATATAGAAAGAGAGAGGGACAGAGAGTCAAGAAGGAGAGGAAACAGAGGTATTGAGCAGAAGCAATACTTAAAGATTTGCAAATCAAAACCAGGAGATATCATTTCACACCCATTATAATGGCTGCTCTAAAAAATGGAAAATAAGTGTTGGAGAGGATATGGAGAAATAGAAACACTTATTCATTGCTGGTGGGAATGTAAAATATGGCAGTTGCTGTGTAAGACAGTTTTGTGATTCCTCAGAAAGCCAACTAGAGAATTACCATATGACCCAGCAACCCCACTACTGGGTATATACCCAAAATATTTGAAAGCAGGGACTCGAACACATATTTGAACACCAATGTTAAAAGTGGCATTGTTCACAATTGGCAAAAGATGGAAGCAACCCAAGTGTCCATCAATGGATGGAGAATAAATAATATGTGGAATATACAGACAATGGAATATTATTCAGCTGTTAAGAGGAATGAAGTCCTTATAAATTCAACAACATGGATAAACCTTGAAGACATCATATTGAGTGAAATAAACCAGACAACGAAAGGACAAATATTTCATGATCTCACTGAATAGAAACAAAATAAGCAAACTAATAGAGTCTGAATCTAGAATATAAGTTACCAGGGAACAGGTGGGGATAGGGAATGGGAAGTTAAGGCTTAAAAGGTACAGGGTTGCTATCTGGAAATAACGGAAATGTTTAGGGAATGGATGGTGGTGATGGTAGCACAACATTATGAATACAATTAACAGTGCTGAAATATATATTTGAATATGATTAAAAGGAGGAAAGTTAGATTATATATATGGAAACAGAGTAAAAATTTTTTTTAAAATCCATGGAACTACACTACACAAAACTTGAACCCTAAATTAGACTATAGATTTTAATTAATAGTAGTTATTAAAAAGTGCTGTTATCAGTTGAGACAAATATTCCTCGCCAATGCAAAGTGTTGGTCATAGGGAGATATATGGGAACCCTCTATTTTATGCATGATTGTTCTGTAATAGTAAACTTCTCTAATAAAGAAAAAAAAGTAACAAAAAATAATAACAAAGAATGCATCAAAATTGACCAAACTTAAGTCCTAGATCCAAGGATCTGCTATTTAAATTTTTTTTAACTTCATTTTTAAAGAAGTTTTAGATTACAAACAAGTTCATCAGAAATAGAGGGGATGGTGATGCCCACTCTGCTTCTGATTGAGAGGGTCCTT
Organism: Cabassous unicinctus; assembly: GCA_029593785.1. Lineage (NCBI taxonomy): Eukaryota > Metazoa > Chordata > Mammalia > Cingulata > Chlamyphoridae > Cabassous > Cabassous unicinctus. The sequence continues at coordinate 4,022 of JAQZBX010009269.1, forward strand.
AGATAACCTGGAAGAGAGGAATAGAACTATCTTGCTTGCAGTTGTAGATACTCTCTGTTTTTTTTGGGATGGGCATTGTCCATCATCATCCTTTTGTTGGTTGTCCTTGGTGAGTCTGATGAGTAGATTTGGCTAAAACTCTGCTGAGATTCTGGGCTCAACTGGCATATGAACAGCCAGAAGATTTAAGTCCCTGGGACATATATTTAAAGAGTATAGTGCTAATTATAGGTTCAATTATTAGGGGCAGAAGAACCATGTGTAGGAAAATTATAAAGGAATCTAACTCTGATACACTGGAAGATAGGTTATCATATATTCCAAGGCAAGGCCCACTGGCAGGGTGCTGATTTCTTGGGGTTGTCTGCCCTGCTTATAGTGTCTAGAAGTCTCTAGAGCCCTTAGGAGCACTCCTGCTTGAGGCACTGTTTGCTGTGACAGTCAGTGAGAACCTCCTGAGACATGTATAAATGTAACCATTGGAATGACCTCCCGACTCACTTTGGAATCTCTTAGCCAAAAAAACTCATTTGTATTTAATATTTCCCCCTTATGTTCTAGGTCTTTTTCCAAATGCATCACTGGTTGGCGCTTCGTAATAATTCCTTGGTACCATAGAGTCTCATGCAGGGAGTCATGTCCCATGCTGGAGGGGAAGGTAGTGAATTTATATGCTGAGTTTGACTTAGGCCACATTAGAGCAACAAGGAGGCTTTCAGGAGGTAACTCTTAGGCAATATATATTACTAGGTTAAGTTTCAGTTTCACAAGAACAAGGCTCATAAGTACAAGCATCAATATCAAGGGCCCAGCATGTTGGCCTGTCCTCCTTCACTAGGCATTGTCCATGTATCTAGAAATTCCTGCCACTCTATTAGATAATGTAGCAAGACTCCCCTGGATGATAATTCAGTATTCTTTTGGTTATCATGTGGGTCTCCACCCACCAAGACAATAACCCATGACCACATTCATATTCCATAGATCAAAATCCTCAAGATTGAGGAATGAACAAACATAAGGGGGTGGGGGATGCAACTATGGACTAAAGTAGACTTATTATTATTTTAGTAACGTAAGAATTTGTAACATTAATATAAAGACAGTGGCTACAAGATGTTCTGAGGGGAGGTAGAGGGAAGAATAGATGTAACATGGAGCATTTTTTGGACATTGGAATTGTTCTGCATGATATTGCAATGACAGATACAAGCCATTATACATTGTGTCAAAACCTATAACAGTGTGTGGTGCAAAGTGGAATCCATAATGTAAACTATAGACCATGCTTGGTAACAGTGTTTCAGTATTTGTTCATCAATTGTAACAAATGTACCACACCAATGAACTCTGTTACAGTGGGGAAATAGGTTATCATATATTCCAAGGTAAGGCCCACCAATAGGGTACTGATTTCATAGGGTTGTGTGCCTCTCCTATAGTGCCCAGGTGTCTCTAGACCCCTTAGAAGCACCCCTGTTTGAGGCTTTTTTTACTGTGGTGGTTAGTGAGATCCACATGAGATGTGCATAAGTGTAACTGCTGATATGACCTCCTGATTCACTTTGAAATCTCTTAGCCATAAAAACTCTTTTATATTTAATGTTTCCCCTTTTTGGTCAAGGCCTTTTTCCAAATGCATCTCTGGTTGGTGCTTGGTTATAATCCCTCAGTGCCAGGGAGTTTCATCTCTGGGAGTCATGCCCCACATTGGGGGGAAAGATAATGAGTTTATTTGCTGAGTTTTGCTTAGAAAGAGAACACATTTGAGTAAGAAGGAGATTTTCAGAATGCAACACTTAGTCAATAGATATTAGGCTAAGTTTCAATTCTACAAGAATAAAGTTCATGAGTACAAGCATTAATATCAAGGGCTTGGCATATTGGTCTGTTTTCTTTTATTAGACACTGTCTATGTACTCTAAAGATTCTTGGCACTCTATTATAGAATGTAGCAGAACTTCCCAGGATGGAAATTTAATATTTTGTTGGTTATTGGGTGGGTCTCCACCCACTGAGATAACACCTTATGACTGCATGAACACATTCATATTCCATAGAGGCATGGCCCAGGTGCACCCTTCCCCACACATCCCCCACCATCGACACCCTGCAACAGTGACCCTCCCCTGACATAGCTGCCAAAAGAACACTCCCACAATTGTATTCTCAACCACAGTCTACTACCTCCTGAGTTCACCTATTCCATCATCCAGCACCCCCCCCAGCTCTACGGATAGCCGAACCCATTCCCCACAACCCCACTCACACTCACACTCCAGCATTATTGTCCCCATTCACATCTCTGCACCACCATCATCCCTGTCTACTGCCAGATGTCCTCCATCAACCTTATCATAGATTCTGCTCAGATGGAGCATTGGCTCACCACTGTCTACTTGCTTTCTATCTCCTGGTAAACCTATCTTCCAGACTCTATACCTCTGTGAGTCTGCTCAATATCCTTAGTTCAAAACAGTGAGCTCATGCAATATTTCCTTTAGTGACTGGCTTACTTCACTCAACATAAGATATTTGAGATTCTTCCATGTGGTTGTGTGTGTCAATACTTCATTCCTTCTCACAGCTGAGTAATATTCCATCATGTGTATATGCCACAGTTTGTTTATCCATTCATCTGTTGATGGACATTTGGGTTGCTTCCAACTTTTGACAATAGTGAATAATGCTGCTATGAGCATTAGTGTGCATATCTCTGTTCATTTCCCAGCTTTCAATTCTTCTGGATGTATTCCTGGTAGTGAGATTGAGGGATCATAAGACAATTCTATACTTAACTCCCTGAGGAACCACCAAACCAGCCTTCACAGTGGTTGTATCATTCTACATTCCCACCAGCAGTGAATGAGTGTTCCTATTCTTCCACATTCTCTCTAGCTCTTGTAGATCCTGTTGTTTTTTTAATAGCAGCAAGACAAATTGGTGTAAGACTATAGTCCATTGTAGTTTTGATTTGCATTTCCCTAATAGCTAGTGATGTTAAGCATATTTTCATGTGCTTTTTAGCCATTTGTATTTCCTCTTTGGAAGATTGTCTATTCACATCTCTTGCCCATTTTTTAAATGGGTTGTTTTTCTTTTTATTTTAGATATATAAGATTTCTTTATATATGCTGGATATTAGGCCCTTATTAGATAGATGGTTCCCAAATATTTTCTCCCATTGAGTAGTCTGCCTTTTTAATTTCTTGACAAACACCTTTGAAGCACAAAAGTTTTTAATTTTGAGTTCTCATTTATCTATTTTTTCTTTCACTTCGTGTGCTTTGGATGTAAAGTTTATGAAACCATTTCCTACTATGAGATCTCATATTTGCTTCTCTACATTATCTTCTAGGAGCTTTATGATCTTGACTCTTATATTTTAGGTCTTTGATCTATGTTGAATTAATTTTTGTATAGGGTGTGAGATGGTGATCCTCTTTCATTCTTTTGGATATGGATATCCAGGTCTCTAAGCCCCATTTCTTGAAGAGACTATTCTGTGCCAGTTGAGTGGGCTTGTTGGTCTTGTCAAATATCAGTTGGCCAAATAAGCATGGGTTTATACTTGAACTCTCATTCATTTCCATTGGTCAGTATGTCTATCCTTTTGCCATGCCATGCAGTTTTGACCACTATAGCTTTGTAGTATGCTTTAAAGTCAGGTGCCATGATTCCTCCAATTCTGTATTTCCCTTTCAAGATGTTTTTGTCTATTTGGGGTCCCTTACCGTTCCAAACTAATTTGATAATTGGCTTTTCCAGTTAAGTAAAAAATGCTGTTGGACCTTTTATTGGGATTGTGTTGATTCTGTTAATCAATTTGGGTAAGATTATACATCTTAATGATATTTAGTCTTCCAATCCATGAACATGGAATATTCTTCCATTTATTTAGGTCTTCTTTGATTACCTTAGAAATGCTGCATAGTTTACTGTTTATAAATTCCTTTAAATCTTTAGCTAAGTTTATTCCTACATTTTTCATTCTTTTACTTGCTATTGTAAATGGAATTTTTTTCTTGATTTCCTCCTCAGCTTTCTCATTATTAGTCTACAGACATACTAATTTTTGCACCTTGATCTTATATCCTGCTACTTTACTGAACTCCTTTATCGGCTCTAGAAGGTTTTTTGTAGATTTTTCAGGACTTTCTATGTATAAAATCATGTTATCTGCAAATAGTGAAACTTTTACTTCTTCCTTTCCAATTTGGATGCCTCATTTCTTTTTCTTGCCTAAGTGCTTGAGCAAGTACTTTTAATATGATCTTAGATGAGAGTGGTGACAATGGGCATCCTTGTCTTGTTCCAGATCTTAGAGGAAAAGCCTTTAGCCTTTCCCCATTGAGTATGATTTAGCTGTCGGTTTTTCATATCAACCCTGTATCATGTTGAGGGAGTTTTCTTCTAATCCTATGTTTCAAAGTGTTTTTATCAAAAAAGAATTCTGTATTTTGTTGAATGCCTTTTCTGCACCAATAGAGATGATCATGTGTTTTTTCCTTCAATCTGTTAATGTGGTGTATTGATTTTCTTATTTTGAACCATGCTTACATACCTGGGATAAAGACCTCCTGTTAATCCCAAGCAGGATACATTCAACTAAGCACATCAGAGTGCTCATAAACCAAGCCAAAGAGAAAATCTTAAAGACAATCAGAGCAAAAAGACAACCTGCTTTCAGAGGAGAATCAATTTGCCTAACAGTTGATTTTTCAACCAAAACCATGAATGGAATGAAAGTGCTGAAAGGAAATAACTGCCCACCTAGATGTCTAAACATGGCAATAATATTTTTATTCATGGAGACAAACAAAAATGGAAGAATTTTTCACCACATTCATGCTTAAATAAATATGAAAAGTTGTTTTTCATCCAGTAAAATATTGTAGATTATAGTTCAAAGATGTAGGTAGTATTCAAAATCAGTGGCAAGGGTCAATAAATATAATGAAAGATATGCAGGATTTCTACACAGAAGCCTATGAGAAATTATTGAGAGTAATTTAAAAGACCTAAATTATTTAAGGGAGGTCTATGTTATATTTTTGTGTGATTCAGTATTATAAAGAAGTACATTCTTTCTAACTTGATCTATAGATTCAATGCAACTTCAATAAATTCTGAGTTTTTAAATAATAATTGAAAAAATTGAAATTAAAAAAATTGAAAACTTCTGAAATTTATATGGAAATACAAAGGTAAAAATAATTGATATAGTCTTAAAGAACAATCTATACTATAAGTTCAATGCTTATTAAAAGTTATATTATTTAAGACAGATTGGTACTGACACAAAAATAAACAAACATATTTATAAAACAGAGTAATTAATCCAGCAACTGACCTAAACATATAGTTACTTGATTTATGATGAGTGGCTCTATAAACAGTGGGGAAATATGATTATTACAATAAATTTTCTTGGTCAATAGAATATTCCCTTATGGAAAAATATATCCCTCCTCTCATAATATTTACAAAAATACTTATTCTAGGTGGATCATGGTTAGAACTCTGAGAGCAATTATCAATGGAATTTCTAGAAGATAGCATCAGAAAATATTTTCATGATTTGATTAGGCAAAAATTTTTATAGAGGACAAACTAACATAAAGAAAAACACCGATAAATTTGTTTACATGCAAATTAGGAACTCTTGTTCATAAATGAGTGAAAAAGACAAGCCACTGATTGGCAGAAGATATTTTCAATGCATATAACCAGTCAGGGCCTTGTAACAGATTGCATAAATTACTTCCACAAATATATAAGAAACAAACAGGCAAACAGGCAACCCAATAGATAAATGGGCAAGAGATAACAGATACTTCAAATTAAAATGATATTCAAATGGCAAATAAACATGTGTAGAGATTCTCATCCTCATTTGTGGAGTAAGTTGCTACATGGTGTGTTGTGGGAACACAGGTTCAGGCACAACAGAAACTTTCAAATGACTTCTTTATTACTTGTACAACCGAGGGTCCAAAAGCACAGGGGAAGAGATCGCGTTATGGCCAGTCTTCCAGGGAGGTCAACTGCTCAGTCAAGGGTCAGTAGATGGAAGCTCAGCATGCCCCACTTCACAAGGGAGGAGAAAGATAAATCTGTGCTGTTTGAGGGTTGAGTATTTATCAACCTTGAGAGGAAGGGTCCCTGCCATTGAGAATTCCTGCCCTGATAAGATTTAAGGTAAGGTCAGGTCGTTTTATTAGACCTATTAGCTCGCCTGGGCTACAGAATGAAAATGTACTGAAACATCTGCACACAATAGAAAAGTTGCTGGTGGTAGGATAGGGCTAGAAAATGACATCTAGGTGTGTCCATGACTTCCCCAGCATCACTACTAATCAAAGAAATGCAAATTCAAACCACAGTGGACTACCACTGCAGAACAGCTAAATGTAAGACTGACAATGCAAGCGTGAAGAAGATGGGGACCAATGGAAACTTATTTCTTGACTTGGGTATGATTACATGGGAGTGTTTACTTAGTGATAATTCAAAGGGCTATATGTGCTTTGTATATGTCTACATATGCTTGCCATGCTTTACTCTAGTCAGTTTATTCTTTAAAATGATAACTTAAGGCACAGAAGTCCTTTACTAATGGTACTGGTTATATCATTAGAAGTCATACATTGATCTAGAAATGGAGAAATTCTTCATTTTTAAAAAATGTAATGTAAAGGTTTCTGAATTTTTGAATTCTTCATTTCATTTGCAATTTCTTAGTGATGGTATTGGATATAATTATGATGATGGTTTTAGTGATGATTTATGGCTAATAGAAATGGCTAGTGACTTTGCAAATGAACTACTTACATAAATGATATTTGAAGATAAAAATCACATAGGGAAAGATAATCAATGAGTGTATAATAACACCTAATATTCCTTGGTCTTTTAATAAAACTGTGCTAAGTAGTTGTCTTATTTACCACTTATAAAAACCTGGGCATTAGTTATTACCAACCTCATTTTGGAAATGGATAAACCAAAGGCTTACAGAGCATAAGTGAATATCCCAATTGCTGGATTTAGGATTTGAAATTAAGCAGCCTCATCCAGAGTTTGTGTTCTTGCTACACAAAAGAAGCCAAAACAATTATACACACAAAAACTGTATTCAGGATTTTCAAATCAGACAAGGCTTTGGTAATGGATATTAATGAAGAAAAACTGCATGGCAAACCAACAAAAGATCATGGATTTTCAGGAAGAAAAGGGACTTTCGATGCCATTTTTTCCATCTGAACACTTTCTACCAAATGGTAATCCGGTTTCTTTTTAGACATCAGAAATGATAATTCTTTATTCTAGTAAATCTCTACACATTAGAAAAATATTACTTTTGTAGAGCTAAAATTTGTTGGGCTTTGATTTTTCTGTTTGTTTTAGCTTCCCATCACTGGCCCCAATTCTGTCTTTGATTAACTCAGAACAAATATAATTCATATTATTGTAGGCAGTCTGAAATATTTAGATAAATACAATCATGTTATACGTAAATATTTTCCTCTTTAAGCTAAATATTCTCAATTGCTTCTTTTCCCCTCATATGGCATAATTCCTGATATCATTCCTCAGAATATACTCATTTGTCAATGTCCTTTTTTTGTAAAATTGAGAAATTTTCCAAGATAATTGGCAATATAAAGAGATAACATGTTAAATATCTGGCACATGATAAGGTCTTATAATTTCAAATTTCCTTGAGAAATCAAAGAATTTATAGTCTCAGTTTTTCATTTGTTTACTGAAGTAGGACCTCTTCAAAATTGCAAACTTCATTTGTTTTTTTGTGTGTATTACACTCTCTCCATTATTCCTTTTAGGTTTCAGGAAGGAAAATTATCTGTCTTTTACAATATAAGATTACTTCTTTAGGGAACATTCCTAGCAGAGGAATTGCTGAATAAGAATTTATCTTACCTAGGATAAAGGCTAAATTGCTCTAACAAAGAAAACTTTAAAATGAACGGTTTAAATAATATGGAAGTTTATCTCTCTTATTTAACAATCTAGCAGGGCAGCTTTGCCCCATGAAATCTTCTAGGGATGTAAGTTTCTTCCATCTTGTTCTACCAACTAATCAGACATTGTCCTCATCTTTGTGATCAAAGACATCACTGCCAAAATCTGCTTTACAGCTTACAGGAAAGAAAGCAGCAGTCAAGGACAAGAGACTTGACTTTTAAATTGGAATTGACCTGAAAGTTGCATGCAAATTTTTGCTCTCATCTCCTTGAAGAGTATAGAATCAAATAAACAAGCTTCTTGCAAGGAGGCTGGAAAATGTAGTCTCCAGCTCTGAAACCATGTGCCCAGCTTCTTTCATTGTGAGAAGAACCAGGGATTAGGTTTCGGTGTATCTTAGTCATCTCTGTCACAAAGACTATATTATTATTTTGTTTTCATGAATCTTGAAATATTTTTCAAAATTACTTTACAAATGTTCATTAATGAAGGATCTTCAAAATATTAGTAGCCATATTTGTCTGTAATGTAAACAAATCAAAGTTGTCAACTACATGAAATAATTAGTAAGATCAATATTAACAGGTTTGGGAAATAATGTAATTGACTCGATAAGCAAACATCTCAATTTATAGGAACAAAAGAGTGTGGGCATATTGGAAATTATGCTTATAAGCACTTATGGTGTCAGAGTTTTTAGTGAGTATGATTTATATAACAGATAGCAGAAACTGATCTTGAAAGTAAGTTAAATGGAGTCAGTTAAGAGAGCTTCTCTTATATTGCCGTCTCTGTGACACTTTTGTGTTACTCTGAGTACCATCCTCCAATATAGCCACTCAAAATTATCATATAGTAATTATGGTTTACTGTAAATACAGTTATGTTTATTTAAAAAAAACAAATTTCTCATGAGTATTTTTCCAGTGAACACTGATTATATTGAAGAGTCCTCTAATTTTTTTGTTCTTATATGTAAACATAAAAATGAAAGAAAACAGTATGTGTACATACAAGATAAGTGTAAACAAAATTTGCATAAGTGTAGTGTTTTTAGACGACATCAAATTAAGTGATAATGCACATGAATAAGCTAACCAAAACCACCTTCATTCCTTCAATTCCAGTCATAGGCAAAGAAAGCTTGTGCTATTCATTTCTCACATGCTGGATTCTATTCCCTTTGTCTCCAACCTATTTTCTGTTCTATTCACTTTTAAAAGTTTTGCTTCAGGATAGTTTCATTGAACTGCATGAATTCTGAGAGATGAAAACAACACACACAGAATTTCAAATAGCCCTGCTCTTAAACCTGTGATAGCCAGTTCACAGTCATTTAATGGAACCTGCTCTAAGAGACCTTTATGTGGGATGCAGTCAATGGAAGGAAATAGTCCCTGCCTTTAAGAATCTTACACTGTAATTGATGAAGACAAAATAAACCTGAAGAAGCAACTGATTGCCAAACCTAAATCATAAAATAAGCCTTGACCTGTTCCTTTCCTTACCACCACATCCAATTAACCAGTAAGTCTCTCATATTTTAAATTCTCATCCCCACAGCCACCAGTTCATAATAATCCCATACAAGACCATTATAATTCCAACAGTATTCTAACTGGTCCCCCTGTCTCCAGTTTTATGACCTTCCAAAACACTCTCCATTGAGAGGTATTGCCTCTCTCTCTATCCCACTTTGGAACACATATAGCAAAATTTGTGATAAATTATCACATATGGGTAAAATAAAACACAACTAAGGTGATAACTCATGACATGCACATAACCCATCTCTGAATCAGTCAATAAAAATGCTCTTCTGCCTCCTCTCTCCATGTTTTACATGACATATTCATACTATGCCCTTCATAAAATATGGGTGTCTTCAGGGTTGAAATCTGATGATGTCATCTCCATTCTCAGTTTTAAAACTTTTGATGTGCCCTCAATATTGTTAGGCTAAAGTCCAAGCTCCCTGACTTGATACTTTTGGATGTGGTGCTTTCTTGTTCGCTGGATTTGCTTCTAGTCATTACTTTCCTCATATGCATTTTAAATTACATTTTAAACTACTACAGAGCCATTTTAAACTACTTGTATTACCCAAATATTACAAATTCTTTTGTGTCTAGGACTTTGCACATACTTTCTTTCATAGGGGTACCACCCCTCTTCACTTTGCTTGCTAATTCTTCCTTGTCTTCTATGACCCTAGTCAAAGAACTAAAGTGTCTCTCTTAAGTGCCTCCATAAGACCCCATGCTCCTCTATCATAACACTCAGCACACCAAACTGTCATTGCCAACATTGTTCAGATTCCTATGGAACTACAAATTCCATGAGTACAGGAAGCGTATGTTTTTCTCCTTTCTATTCTGACTGCCTAGTATAGTAACTAACCCAGAGTAATTGCACTATAAAATGAAATCATTTATGGTATAGATTAAATACCATAATTTTTAAAAGAAATCCCTGTATACTCAAAGAATGAGCAATGAAAGAAAAAAATAGATAAGTGGAACCTTCTCAAAATTAAGCACTTTTTCTGCTTCAAAAGACTTTGTCAAGAAAGTAAAAAGGCAGCCTACTCAATGGGAGAAATTATTTGGCAATCACATATCTGACAAGAGTTTGATCACCATGTTATATAAAGAGATAATACAATTAAACGATAAAATGACAAGCAACCCAATTAAAAAATGCACAAAAGACTTGAATAGACATTTATCCAAAGAGAAAATACAAATGGCCAAAAAAGCACATGAAAAAATGCTCGATATCACTACCTATTAGGGAACTGCAGATCAAAACTACAATGAGATATCATTTCACATCTTATAGAATGGCCGTTATTTAAAAACTAGAAAACTACAGGTGGTGGAAAGGATGTGGAGAAATAGGAACACTGCTTCACTATTGGTGGGAATGCAGCCTCTGTGGTTAGACAGTTTGGTGGTACCTCAAAAAGCTGACTATAGAACTGCTGTATAATTCAGCAATCCTATTATTAGGAATATATTCAGAAGAACTCAAAGCAAGCATGTGAAATATCATTTGCATACTGATGTTCATAACAGAATTATTCACAATTGCTAAAATATGGAACCAGTACAAGTGTCCTTCAACTGAAGAATGGCGAAACAAAATGTGGTGTATGCACACAATGGAATAATATTCAGCTGTAAGAAAAAAATGAAATAGGGATGCATATGACAACATGGATGAACCTAGAGGACATTATGTTGAGTGAAATAAGCCAGACATAAAAGGACAAATATTGTATGGTTTCACTAATATGAACTAAATAGAATGAACAAACTCACAGAGGTAAACTCTAGAGTACAGGTTACTAGGAAGTAGAATGTGGGTTGAGAGTGGGAGCTGATGCTCAATGTATGTAGAAATTAATAAGGCTTATTGTAAAACTGTGGAAATGAATAGAATTGATGGTAACACATTATAATGAGTATAACTAACACTGCTGATTTATAAATGAGATTGTGGCTGAAAGGAGTCGTCTAGGGATGTAAATGTCAATTGAAAGGAAGCTAGAGGATAATCTAGGGAATGTATAACAGTCATTTGGTGGTGGATGATGATTGTGGTTAATTGTATAAATATAAGAATGTTCTTTTACAAAGTGTTAATATGGTGATTCATGGGAAAATTGCAAGTAATATAATTTATGGACAATACTTAACTGTAATATTGAAATAATTTGCAGCAATTACAAAGAAGATGTTATATCAATTCTAAGAAACAACTGTAGGGGGCATAAGGGGTTATGGGAGTTTTCCTTTTGGAGTAATAAAAATGTTCTAAAACTGTCTGAGGTGATGACAGCACAGCTCTGTGATAAAAATGGGAGCCACTGAGTGTACACTTTGAGTGGATTGTACAAAGCATCGTATGTATAACACAGGGAATCCAGTGGTGGATGATGGACTGTGGTTAACAGGACAAATAGGAGTACATTCTCTCATGAAGGATAACAAATATATAATACTAATATAGGGAATTAATAATCAGGTGGTTTGGGGGAAAATACACCAAATGTAAGATATTGCCTATAGTTAGTAGTAATATTCTGACATTGCTCTTTCATAGTTTGTAGTAAATGATTCACAACAGTGCAAGTTGTTGGCAGTGGGGTGATGTATAGGGGCCCTCTATGATGACAGCCATGTTTGTTTTGTAAGTTCACAACTTTTACTATACATTTATTGTTTATTTATATTCAGGTATGAATGATATACTTAAATAAAAAATTTAAAAAAATAAGGTTTCAATGTTTATTAAGCATCTGTTCTACCCTATGCTATGCATTGGTTATATCAAGATGAAAATGATAAAATTCCTGTCATCCAAGAACTGAATTCAGCAGTCCAGGTAAATTTTCTTCCTTTGTACAGAAATCTTACTTAATGGTTTGTTATTATCACCTTTTTACAAACACTTGACAGAACCCCACATTTTAACCCAGGTCTGCCTTACAAATAAGAGGTAGTGCTGGGGAGCAGGTGTAGCTTAGTGGTTATGTGCCTGCTTTGCATGTTTGAGGTCCCAGCTTCAGTCACTGGTATCTCAAAAAAATAACAACAACAACAAAAAAAAAGAGGTAGTGCTAATTGGAATACACTGGAATTTGCTCTTGAAATAACATTACCATGAGTCGAGTATATATAAAGGAATATGGCTTACCATCCCAAAGGGACTCAGCATGGAAGGGTATCCAGAATGACTGGAGATAAAAATGACTGAGTAGCTTGGTTGGAATAGAGGTGATCTGATAACTAGATAAGGGAGATGAAATTTGAGAAATGTAAGTGGAAGTTGAGGCATGGAAGGGGATTTGGAGAAAGGGTTTTGAATGGCTAAGCTTTGATCAAGTAGGAAATAGATCCTAGTGGACTGTACGTACAATATAATAGATTATATTCTTTTACATCTGGGTCACAAAAGTATAAATTGAGGATGTTAAAATTATACTACAAATTTGAAAATACATTATAATTTCTTCAACAATCTCCAACAATGACAATACATTTCAGAACTTAATAATTTTGGTCTTTAATATTTCAATTAAATTTTCATGCTGGGATGAATAACTTTCACCCTTAGGAGTTTTGTTTAGAAACTTCAAAAATTATCACAATCTAGAACTTTGTGAGATTTTTATATTTTGAGCATGAATGAATTTAAAAGTATACTTTCATATGTGTTGTCTTTACACATTTGAAACATATCCGGAGAGGATGATAACCTCCTGATCCACATATTCACTGCAGATAGAATAAAAAGAAATCTGACTTTCCCAAAGCAGAACAAAATTGGGAAGGATACTATAGAATCCTTCCACATATTAGGGATTGCTAAACACATTTACTTGGACCCCCAAAAGGAAGTTTGTTGAAAATTTTATGTGTCCCAATATACAGTAAAAACTGCTTTTTATATTTCTATTATTTCCAAGAAAGACTAGCACAAGGGACACTATCATTTTCAAGGCAAAAGGATTTAAAATTTATTGTCCATTTGAGAGGAGAGCTCATCCTAGCTTCTTCCCAGAGAAAGGAGAGCTTTTGTAGTTTGCTTAACAAAAAAAATTATTCATTAAAGAATAATATCTGAACATTAGCTGTATAAAAATCGCAACTGTAAAAGAGTGCAAAACTGCTGCAGTAGCTGGTAGCTGGTGACAACTTTCTTTTAAGAAGGATATTGAAAACAAGGACTCTTGCAGGTGCCTTGAACTTTTTTCTTTGAGACACAAGTTTTAATTTAGTCCACCCGAATTGACCATCCTCACACTCCATCCCTGAAGTGATGGCCTTGGAAACAGAAGGGATACACTGCAGCCATATACCACAACAGCTATATATACAGCAACAAACAAGAAGTATACATCCCATCCCAATGAGGGTGCCCCCTAATTCCCATTTCCAGATTCCTAGAGAGTCCCACTAGTCCCGTACCGGGTCAGCCTATAATTGTTGGATCTGTTGGACGTCACGGCTCATGTCTTTCAAAGCGGCCTGTATGGATTCTTTATGATCAGGAATGTATACACAACATTCAGTATGTACCAAGGCATATGTGCCCCCTTGGGCTGCAGTAAGTAGATCTAAGGCCATGTGGTTTTGTAACACAACGCGGTGGATTTGATCAGTTTCCTCCATTAACTGGGCAATTCCATGCTCAGAAGCATTTAAAGCTTGTATCGTGTACCATGCTAAGACTTCTACATTTAATTCTACTTTAATGGCCCTGCCTCCAGGAATAAATATGGCTAGCAGGTAGAACCACCATGGAACTTGCTGGGTTCTGTGCCATCTGTGATATACTGTATCCCAGTTTTGGGGTAACTGGGGCAGGGTAGGTAAAAGCCCCAGTGTCAAGGGGAGTCCCCATATACATCACCCTGTCCAATTAGCAGGAAGGTATGGCCACCTGTGGGGCCCACAGATCCACAAATATCCCTTGGGCAGCCTGTCCATGGGTTTTGTACCTGTATATGGTAGACCATTCCACCAATGGGAGCCACCTGTAACATTCTGAGTAACATTACACATATATGGGGATCTCCCCAGCTAGCCAGCGGGGGTCCCCCTTTTGTTCAATACATGTAGGTGTGATGCTATGCAACTCTACATGTTCAGCAGTAAGCTAGCCCCATCCGTTATATAAACAGAGCCAAACCACGGCTTGGCAGGGTCCATATCCTGGTGCAGCAAGTGTTCGACGTGGTGACGGACGGCTTTTCACTCCAGGGTCGTTCGGTCAGCCATCTCCAGCCAGGTCCAATTGTCCCAAGTGGCAGGGGTGATGCTCCATGCTAGGCCTCCCACCGAACTGGCCGGGAGTTCCGTACACACCCAACAATGAGACACGTTGTGCACTTGAGCATAGGTATGGGCCCAAGCAAGCAAACTGTTGGCATGTATCCTGAGGGTGATAAGACAAATGAGAAAGAGTGACTAAAATGGGTAACTTGTGTCCATCTAAGAGGACACAACCTAATGGCTCATCCCGCGACAACAGTGTTCTGCTCTGTGATGTATGGCCAGACCGAGTGTACCACACATGGGGGTACACTGTGGTGTCACATCCTCAACCTGGATTAAAATGGGGGAACTCAGTATGGGCCAGAGAGCCAATATAAAAGTCCCCTTCAGGGTTGTTCCTGCTGTTTATGGCACTGTCACCTCTACCTGCAAGGGCCAAACTTTGGTTATCCAAGATGTGATTGACAATTTCCTTTGTAATCCTGTTCTCCAGGGAGCAATAAGAGCGAGCCACCTTATATGGAGTGCCTTCAAGGTCCATGGTTTTAGTTTCTCTGTCATGGAGCAAGGTTACAGCAGGTAATAGACTATGTCCCTGCAGCCCCATTTGGGGCTTCAGCAAGGGGTCTTTTGTTGCAATTTACAACTGGATTGGAGCTGCTGGTCTATGCAATAGCGCGTCTGTAGGCGTTACTCCACCCTGTCCAGGGCGCTCATTCAACTGTTAGAACACGGTCCACAACCTTTCATGCCACTTGCGCAGAAACGGCCCAACAATTAGTACAAAGAGTTAAAGGGCTTTCTTTTTTTTTTCTTTTTCTTTTTTCCTGCAACGAGCCGCAGAGCCCACAATTCGGCCCACTGGCTACTTTGACTAAAGCCCATTTCACATCACATGGTGTTAGCCCTGGCCTGGACTGCCACAGCCGTCCACTGAACATACCCGCCTCAACTGGCTTCGTCTGCACACCACGCAGACTCCGGACTGCCCCCCCCCCACGCCCCCACCAGCTCCAAAGAAGGACTGTGCATCCTGGATGGGGGTCACCCCTACCCTAGGGCTCAATGCTTCTGCATATGTCAAGGGTCCCAAAACCTCCTGCAATTCTCTACTTAGAGGACTGGAAGCAAAAGCACCTTGCTGCTCCAAATATGTACCCCACTCAGCAAGGGCCTGCCCTAGCCGCACCACCACGAGGCGGGGCCACCCGGCCTTCGATGGGGTAGGTAGTGAATATTTTCACTGGGGCCTCTCGAGTTATAGTTACAGTACCCGGGGCCACTGCGCCGCTGTCCCCCACGCTGCTCATGCGGCTCGCGCTCTATGCCGCTGGCACTCCGCGCTGCTCACGCTATTCTATCTCCCGCAACTGGCTTGCTTGCTTCAGCGTTTCCTGTGTTCATGCAGCCAAGAATGGTTATTCTTATATTCAAACTCAGGAATGTCTGAAGAGAAAGCTCATGATCCTCCCTCTAGAAGGTGCGCGCACACACACACACACACACACACACACACACACACACACACATCGAATAATGTGCTGTACTCTAGAGCAAAGTGATATTTGATCCTGTGCTCTGAACCTCATTATTCTACCTGCAGTTTTCCATGATAAGAAATATGGCCAGGCATAGCAACATAGGTGTGCCTGACAGTTAATAATTTGATTAAAGTATGCTTAATTAATTTTACTTGAATTGGTGACATTATATCACAAATAATCAGTTCTTTCAGGATATAAAATTAAAACCTTTTCAAAATAGAGAAATTTACCCTTTGAGTCTACATGCCCAAATGTTGGTATAGTGCTCATTCACTAAAAAACATGTGTATTGAATTATTACCATTTGCCTCCAAAAGCAAACATTTACAAAGTACATGAATTCCTTGGATACTTCATAGCTTTTTTATTCCTGAACTGAGAAAGAAAACATCAGACTCGTGGCTTTTGTTTAAGAAGATCCAAATGTATGAATAAATAGAAAGTTATTATTGTTACACTAAAACTGAAAGAAATGAAATTCTTTTATTCAAATAACCATTTTTTTTCTTCTAACTAAAACCTTCATCTGGATACTACGGGAGATATGACTGTGAAGCAAACTTTTTTGTTTTGGTCTTCTCTTAATTCATTTATTTTGCCATGTAAACAAAAGTAAATAATTCTTTATTTCCTACATACTCTGGTCTTTGGGGAAAACATGTCCCTTTCTGGCTCTTAGATATAGCTCAAAGAGGCAGCATTATTTTGGAGGAGATGTTCATTAGTCTTTCCACTCTGGGAAACAATCTTACTGTAGTTTTAAGATACGTTTGTCCTCTTTATGTGCATAGCTCTGAAAACACCTGAAAAGTTTCCTTTTAAACTTGGGACATTATACAAATGAAAATATTTGGTAGAGAACATTTATAGAATGAACTATAACTGTGTATAAAAGAAATGAGCTTAAACGTATACATATTATTGACAATGAGTGCTGTTACTGTAAATGTGGCCATACCAACCATTATGATTAATATGTGTGTTAATTCATCCAGTTCTGAGCCTGTTCTGCCATCACCCCAGGCTCCTTTCAGCAGGTCTTAATAGTCTGTGATTCCCATGGAGGACCACTAGATTTGTCACTACTTGGTTTTAGGTTTCATATTCCACTAGCAGAGAATTCATATTTACTCCTTTTGCAGTTGAGTAAATTCTATAGTTAAGAGTCTTCATTCATTATCTTTCTATAGCTTTTTACTATTCCATGTCCTATTTGCTATGTCACAGAACTAATGTAGACACTTAAGGGCCAGGGGCTCTTCACTGATGACATGTTTTTGCAAATTGCCATAAAAAGTTGCCAATCAATCCCTTTTAAAGAATACTCTCCGTAAGATCATGTTGATGAGAGGATTTCTTAAAAACTGAATTAGCTGTTGATCAGAAATAGTTCTAGAACTTGGTATTCACCCACTATACAACAAAACATTATTTTGTATTTACTCTCTCTATTATACTAATATGTATTCTTTTCTGCTGAGGTGATTTTTTTTTTCTTTAAATCTTTCTTGCTCAGACATTTGAGTGGATATTAAGGAAAACTTAAATTTGAGGGTACCTCAGGTACTTTCTATTTCACTCTTCCTGTTGTACAGATGAGGACATCAAGAAAATCTCAGAGAACCATGTGACTCACCTAAGATTAATCCACTTTTTAAGGTCAAAGAAAGCCCTAGAACATAGACCTTTTGATTCCAAACTCTCTTACACAGGTAAATGGAGATATTTGAAAGAGAAGATTCTATTCCTATCTTGATTTTACACTTAAAACTAATCCAAGTTACAAATAGGATAGTCTAACAATAGTTTCCATAGCTGATCATACTTAAGTGTAAATATCCAATTCCAAAATAGGAAAGCCCCATATGAATGGGCAATCACATTTATGAAATTCCCTCAGTGCCTATTCTTGCTTAGCTTCATGATACTAAAATCAGGTAATGTAATTCAATTGAAAATAAAGATAATTTTCAAATATCCAGCTTTGTGGCAATATACAGTCAATAGAATCAGGCAGTTAGCACAATTCATATCTATTTCAGCAGCTTGTAGGTAGCCTCTGAAAAAAAGAACAGTATATGTTATGGGATTAAAGGCTGAAGAAGGCAGGTGAAGCAGATAAGCACAGGTAATGAAATTAATTTACTGTAACACATACCCTTCTTATCAAGTACCTAGAAAGAGGTTCTTATTGAATTAATACAAGGAAGAATACTTGAGAGAGTTAAAAATGTATTTTAAAATTCTCAGGTTTTTTAGCAAAGAAAATAATATAGCTCTTGTGTGAGATAAAATCTTTATAATAAATACTTTAGAAATATTGTAGCTGTAAAATAATCATAGCCAAGAAGAAAATAAATATCTTTTAAAGTAAGGATAAAAATGTCTAATTTTTTTTGGTTATAAATGTTGAGAGAATTTAGTTCTCTCATTGTGGGGAGAAATGAGTTGAGAGAATGTTCATTGTAGTATATTAAAGTACATTTCCCATTTTAAAAAATGGAAACTGTCAATAGAAAAGGAAAATTATAATTTCCTTCAGGTTTTGAATATTACTCATAGAACTTTACAGGGAAAAATGACCTATTTCATTGACAGTTAATATAAAAGTACCAATTACATAAAAGTGTTTCTTGGATTTTTTGTGTGTGCTGGTTTTGAAAGGAAAGTAGATAGTGGGTTCCTAATCAACTACTAGTTTTAAGGACTAGTTTTTAACTGTGAAGTGGATGCTAAATATATTATTCAAGTAATTTTCTCAAAGGACTTTTATTTGTGGTTCCCAAATGGTGTAACTCAGTACCAACTTTATTATGCCTTAATAAATGTCTATATACATTATGCTGATGAACAAGACACTGAAATATTGCCAAATATGTTGTAATTTTAAAAATTCAGTTCAGTATTCAGTAATTCTTCTTTTTACTTTTAATTATCAAATTCTTAATACAATAACAAAGGTCAAAATACTTTAGAAAATTAGAAAGGAAATTAGGAGGAGCATTTTTAACCCTGTTCAATGAAATAGTTGAAATGAGAAAATGAGATAGTTATGGTATGTATTATATAAAATGCATACCTTTGTGAAAAACAAAACGAAAAATCTATTATCAAAAAAGCTAAGTGGCAATGAATATAATGGTAAAAGGAGGGATTTTTGAAAGTTTGCCAAGTAAACAAGACAGAAAATGCCAATCTTTTACAGTCACAGAGAAATGTATTCAATTATTCAACAATGCAAAACTATCACTAGTGATTAAAATATTAAATAGATAAATATTTCCTTGCAGATTTGAATGTGTACCCAGGTAAAAAGATAGGGACTTTTCCAGGTGTTTGACTGGTCTATTCCAATTGTGAAACACCACTTAAGCCTCTGGATTAATATGCCAAAGGGGTGCTGATGCAAAGTACCAGAATTCTGTTGGCTTTTTTAAAGGGTATTTATTTTGGGAAGAAGCTTACAGTTACAAGGCCTTAAAGAGTCCCACTCAAAGTTACTTAAGAAGTACTTTCTCACCCAAAGTCATTGGCCATGTGTTGAAGCAAGATGGAGGGCAATGTCCTCGAGGGTGTAGCCTTACTCTCTCCTCTTAAGGCTCCTAATCTTGATTTAATAAAGTAAAAGTGAAACCTGTGAATCTAATACAATCTAATATGCCCAGAGGAACAGACCAGTTTACAAACACAATGCAATATCTATTTTTAGAATTCATAAACAATACCAAACTGCCACACTCCACCCTCTTAATTCCAAAAAGACATTACAATATTTAAAAAAAACAACCCTAAGTTAGTAAGAATGCTAACTACAAAATCATATCACAATCAGTTTAAAGAAATAGTTTGCCTTGGGGCAAAGTCCCTTCTGGCTGTAGACCTCTGAAACTTACAAAACCTTTTATCAGCTTCCAATATACAAAGGGACAGACAAAGGATAAATATCTGCATTATCATAAGGAGAAATTGGGAGGGAAACATGAGTCATGGGTCCTACAGTTCTGTAAACCTGCAGGGCATACTTCATTAGATTTCGAAGTCTGAGAGTAATTCTCAAGATGTGGTTTCTTCTCCTGGGGCCTTATGGGGGCCCACCCTTTCCTCAGGCTTGCCCAATGGCCATTTTCTTTGTTCCACCCTCATTAAGCATCTGGGTGGTGACTGAGCTCCAGACCTCACCCTCCAAGAACATTGGGGTGATGGGCATACCTTTCTTCATCTCTGGGGTAGAGTCTTAACCCCCCTAGTACAGTGAGGTAACAGCAACATTCTCCCTAATGTCTGGTGTACAGGCCCAACTTAGAGCAATGAGTTGGTGACCTGGCCTTCCCTAATCTATGGGGGACAAACCCATCCCTCTCAGGCCTATAGGGTGTTGACCTTACTCTCCCCAACCCTTGGTGAATGTGCTTAACCCTCTCTGTAGCCTGGGGTGGCAAAACTCTCCCTGAACAGTGGGCTGGAAGAGCCACCCTTTTCAACTGCCAGGGCAAACTCCCTTTCTGTACACATGGGTGGGGTTCCTCTCTTGGCCCAAGAAGATGTCTTAATTCCAGTTCTCAGCTTCCATGGTTTTCCTCTTAAAGCTGTTTTCCCTTCCATATCTCCCCTCCATGTCCCTTTAAGTCCAGGCTGACAATGGTTTTGTTCATACAACTCTTGCAAAAAGCTTGTTGGTTTAGCTTGCAGGAAGCAGGGGTCCAAGCCATCAGACAGTAAAACTTTCCACAAGTCTTTCTGGGATAACTGCATTTTCAATTCTAACTTACGAGTTCCAAGTTTAGTTAATTCCTCAAATGGGGCACTATTGTCTCGGGAGCTTGATTTCCAGAGGCTTGGATTTCCTGAAATCAGTTTCTGGTTTCGTTGTGCCCAACAATTCAGTTCTCACCTTATCTCTCTCATCTATCACTTTACTGTAAGCCTCAAGGAGAAGCCAAGCTGCATTCTCCAAGTTTACTTTGGAAAGTTCTTCAACTAAATGCCCAGGTTCACCATTTTCAAATTTTGCCTTCCATATAGCATCAGGAGTCAGTCTTGCTAAGTTCTCTGCAACTTTAAAACATGGATCACCTTTCCTCCAGTTTCCAGTAATAGTTTCATCATTCACTTCTAAGGTCTCATAAAAAGTCTCTTTAGCATCCATAGGCCTACCAGCAGTCTCTTCAAAGCACTCTAGTCCTTTTCTATCAAACATCTCACAATTATTTCCTTCTAAGGCCTTATCAAAAATAACTTTAGGCTCCATATTACTACCAACTGTCTCTTCAAAGCAATCTAGGACTTTTCCATCAAGCATCTCACAATTCCTCCAAAAATACCCCTTACCCATTTATAAAACCGTTCCAGCATTTTGGTATTTGCAAAAGCACTTCCCCACTCCTCAGTACCAAATTCTATATTAGTCAGCCAAAGGGGTGCTGTTGCAAAGTACCAGAACTCTATTGGCTTTTTAAAAGGGTATTTATTTAAAAAACAAGAAGCTTATAGTCACAAGGCCCTAAAGAGTTCAACTCAAAGTTACTTAAGAGGTACTTTCTCACCCAAAGTCATTGGCCACGTGTTGAAGCAAGATGGAGGGCATTGTCTGCAAGGGTTCAGCCTTCCTCTTTCCTCTTAAGGCTTCATGGTCCCAGCTTCTTCCAATCTCAACTGTAGGCTGGCATAAGGCTCATATCTCTCACTGGGGCTCCTTTTTATCTGGGCTTTCTCAGCTGTTCAGGGCTCTGGTCCCTTCAGCTGCACAGCTTGACTCTCTCCCAGGGGTTTCCATATCTAAAACTAAACACTCTATGTTCTCCTCCTCCATGTATTTACTACTCTGTCTTTGATTGAGCACCTGTTTATATAGCCCATAAAGGGTGGCATGGGAACTCAAACCAAGTCGCCCTAATGACGTTGTCAAATAAAAGGCCTAATCTTGATTTAATAAAGTAAAAGGGAAACCTCTGAATCTAATACAATCTAATACACCCTGTGGAACAGACTATTTTACAAACACAATCCAATATCTATTTTTGGAATTCATAAACAATACCAAACTGCCACAGCCTCCAAATATCAATTACAATGAACTTCTCAGCTTGTTCAAGTAATCTATTTTCATGTCCTTTCCCCCAATATTTGTATGTTGTCTTTTTCATTTTTAGAAAAAGGAAGAGAAAAATAGCTTTTTAAATGAAATTATTCAATTTTGTATAAAATGCTAACCTAGGCTTTAGTTTCAATTGAGGATTATGAAAATCTCTTAGTTAAGCTTAGGCAATACTTGAGAGTTTCACTTATCAATATAATTTATGCCTGCACAAGCTACTTTCAATATTTTTGTAAATTTATGCCTTACAATAAGATGTTTTCAAATAATGCCAGAATTACATTGAAAAAATCTTTCTTGCCAATAAATATTAGTATGAAATAATAACTGAATAATTTTAATGATACTTTTTATATTAAATTCTCAATTATTTTTACTATTAAGCAAAAAACTAAGACATTTCTCCTTCAAATCAACAAATTGTTACCTGATAATAGACTTCTGGTTTGGTTTTGTTTTTCACAGGGGTATGTATTTTATGTAATGCGTACCTTAACTATCTCATTTTCTCACTTTATATTTGCTTATAAATGACATAATATTTGAACAGGGATTAAAAATGGGCTCCCTAATTTTCTTTGTAGGTAAAATTTCATTATAGTTTTAAATTTTTGTTATATTAATGATAAGATTTTAGATAGTCTCCCCATCAATAAAAAACTTAATTTAAAAACATCAGAAGAAATTTACAGGTTTATAATTCATTGTATTTAATGATGATACTAGACATGAATATCCATTTTAATAATTGCAAAATAAAAATTCAAAGGAATGATATTGAACAGATAACATTTGTTAGATATCTTTTACTTTATGTAAACTATTTGATGCTCTCATTTTGTATTAACCATTTATGATGTCAGCATAATTTAAATTACAGTACTTTCTAAAGTTTTAAATTTTATGCAATGTTAACATTTTATAGATAGATAAATATCAGGCATGTCATTTAAATCTCATGATAATCCTATAAGATTGATGCCTTTACTACAGCACTCCATTTTAGAGATGAGGGTCTCTTCCAACCCATATTTTGATAACTTTTTAAACTTTATGTTGGACTTGTGATTCATCACTGCAAAATTTTATAGATGCATTTATAAAGCTCTGTGATTTCTTATTTTATTTTATTTTGGAGTTATTAGGACCAGTACCTTGTATGTGGGAAGCCAGCACTCAACCACCGAGCAACATTGGCTCCCCTGAGTTGTGGGTTTTTTTTTTTTTTTCATTTTGTTTGCTTGTTTGTTTCATTTGTTTTGTTTTGCTTTGTTTCTCTAGGAGGCACCAGGGACTGAACACGGGATCTCCCATGTGGGAGGCAGGCGCTCAACTGCTTGAGCCACATCCACTCCCCTTCCAGTGATTTTTTTAAACAAATCAATTTTATTGATACGCATTAATAGAGCATACAATTCATCCAAAGTGTGCAATCAATAGTATTTGGTATAATCACATATAATCATCACCTCAATCATTAGAGCTTTTTCATTATTTCAATAATAATAAACAAAAAAAAACAGAAAAACAAGAAAATTCCTCACCTATCAATCTGTGTTTCCCCTACTGTATATAGCTGCCATTTCTGGCTATTCTTGAACAATTATTTATTAAGCAATTTTATTGAGATATATCACATACCACATGATCTATCTAAAGTATATAATCAATGACTTTTAGTATAATCACAATGTTTTACATTCATCATTTCAAAAATTTTAGAACAATTTAATTACTCCAAAAAGAAAGACTCCACACCCTTTAGCATCCCTTTTCCAGCCCTACGTACCAAGTAATCTAATTTCGTCTTTATAAATTGATTTATATTTACATTTTATATAAATGGAATCATATAATATGTAGTACTCTTTGGTCTCCTGGACTTAGTATAATATTGTTATTGTTTTTGGACTGAGTAACATTTTGTAGTATTCACCTACATTTGTTCAGCTTCAAACAAATAGTCTTAATATGCAATTTTAACCATATTCATATTTAACATATTTATACTTCACATATTTAGTTCATAATAGTGCAGTCATACAGTACTTGTCCTTTTGTGTCTGGCTTGCTACACTCAATATCCTCCAGGTTCATCCATGTTGTCATATGTTTCATAACTTCATTTCTTCTTACCACTGATAATATTCCATTGTTTGTATAATCCACAATTTGTTTAGACATTCATCCATTGATGGACACTTGGGTTGTTTCCAACTTTTGGCCATCTTGAAAAACACTGCTATGAACATAGCTATGCAGATGTCTATTCATGTTACTTCTGTCAGTTGTTCTGGGTATATACCTAGTAATACCAGAAATGGTATTGCTGGGTCCCATGGCAAGTCTATATTCAACTTTCTGAGGAACTGCCAAACAGTCCTCTACAGTGGCTGCACCATTCTACATTCCCACCAACAGTTAATAAGCATTCCCATCTCTCCACATCCTCTCCAATATTTACAGTATTCCAATTTTTTTTAATAGCAGCCAGTCTAATAGATATGAAATCATATCTCATATTTTTAATTTGCATTTCCCTAATTACTAGTGATGTTGAACATTTTTTCATGTGTTTCTTTGCCATTTGTATTTCTTCTTTGGAAGGTTTTCTTTTCAGGTCTTTTGAACATTTTTTAATAGGATAGATTTATTATATTTTTTTCCTTTGTTGTCCATGCTTTGGGTGTAAGGTTCAAGAAACTACTGCCTACCACAAGATTTTGAAGATGTTTTCCTACATTCTCTTCTAGAAGTTCAAAGGTTGTTGTTTTTATATTTAGGTTCTTGATCCATTTTGAGTCAATTTTTGTGTAAGGTGTGAGATAGGGGTCTTCTTTCCTTCTTTTCGATATGGCTATCCAGTTCTCCCAGAACCACCTGTTAAACAGACTGTTTTGGCCCAGCAGGGTGGAGAATGGCCTTGTCAAAAATCATGTGACTGTAGATGTGAGGGTCGATTTCTTAGTTCTCGATTCAGTTCTATTGGTCAATCTGTCCTTATGCCAGTAATATGTTGTCTTTACCACCGTTGCTAAGTAATATGCTTTAAAGTCAGGAGGTGATAGTCCTCCAATTTCGTTCTTCTTTTTTAAGAACTTTTTGGCTGTTCAGGGCCCCTTACCTTTCCAAATAAATTTGATTAATTGGCTTTTCAATTTCTGTAAAAAGGGCTGTTGGGATTTTATTAGGATTGCATTGACTCTGTAAATCAGTTTTGGTTGAATTGACACCGTATCAATATTTAGTCTTCCAATTTATTTGGAATATCCTTCCATTTATTTAAGTCTTTTTCGGTTTCTTTTAGCAATGTTTTGTAGTTTTCTGAATACAGGTCCTTAATGTCTTTGGTAAAGTTTGTTCCTAAATATTTGTTTGTTTTAGTCACTATTATAAATGGAATTTTTAAAATTTCTTCCTCAGATTGCACATCAATCAGTAGTGTATAGACATGCTTTTGATTTTGCATATTAATCTTGTATCCCACCACTTTGCTGAACTCACTTACTAATTCTAGTAGCTTTGTTGTAGATTTTTCAAAGTTTCCTAGATATAAGGTCATGTCATCAGTGAACAGGGAAAGTTTTACTTCTTCCTTTCCTATTAGGGTGCCTTTTATTTCTTTGTCTAGCCTAATTGCTTGAGCTAGAATTTCTAGCATAATATTGAAAAATAATTGTGACAGAGAGCATCCTTTTATTGTTTCTGATCTCAGCAGGAAAGCCTTCAGTTTTTCACCACTGAGTTCAATGCTAGCTGTAGGTTTTTCATATATGCAATATATCATATTGAGAAAGTTTCCTTCTATTCTTAAATTTTGGAGTGTTGTTTATCAAGAAAGGGTGCTCTATTTTGTCAAATGCCTTTTCTGCACCAATAGAGAGGATCATGTGATTTTTCTTCTTCAATTTAACAATGTGGTTTATTACAGTAATTAATTGTCTTATGTTGAACCACCCTTGCATGCCTGGAATAAAATCCATTTGAACATGGTGTATAATTCTTTTAATGTACTTTTGGATTCTGTTTACAAGTATTTTGTTGAGGATTTTTGCATCTATATTCATTAGTGATATTGGTCTGTTATTTTCCTTTTTTGTAGTATCTTTATCTGGTTTTGGTATTAGGCTGATGTTGTCTTCATAGAATGAGTTTGGTAACATTCTTTTCTGTTCAATTTTTTGGAAGAGCTTGAGAAAGAATGGTATTAGGTCATCTTTGAATGATTCATAGACTTCATCTGTGAAGCCATCTGGTCCCAGAATTTTCATCTTTGGGGGCTTTTTTAATATATATTTTTTATTTTTTTAAAGATACTTAGATTACACAAATGTTACACAAAAAATATAGGGATTCCCATATGGCCCGCTCCCCACACCTCCCACACCCTCCCACAAAAACAACATCCTTTATTAGTGTGGCACATTCATTGCAATTGATAAATACATCCTGGGGCATTGCCATTGAGCATGGACCATTGTTCACATTGTAGTTTACACTCTCTCCCACACAATTCTGCAGGCTATGGGAAGATATGTAATGGCATATATCTGTCATTGCATTGCCATTTAGGATGATTCCCAAGTCCCAAAAAAGCCCCCACATTACACCTGTCTTTCCCTCCCTCTGCCCCTAGAGCCTCCAATGGCCATTGCCTCCACATCAATGCTGTAATTTCTTCCATTGCTACAATCACTAATCTATTGTAGAATACCAGTAAGTCCACTGTAGTCCATAGTTCATTCCCCAATCCTGAGGATTCTGGCATGGTAATGCCCACTCCACCTCTAACTGAGAGGGGGCTTCAATCCCATATAGCCAATGGATAGGACTCTCTTGCTTGTAGTTGCAGGCTCTCTCCTTTCCTTGGTATGGTGGTTGTCAATCCTCACCTCCTTGTTAGTTGTCCTGGGTGAGTCCAATGAACGGGAGAGTAGGTGTTGCAACTCTGCTGAGGCTCAGGGCCTAGTGGGCACATGGATAGCCCAAAGATTCAAGTCTCTGAGATGTACACCTACAAATTCCAGCACCAAGTATAGGTTCAAACAGAAGGAACAGATGAGCCATGTGTAGGGAAGTGATAACTGAGTCCAACTCTGTCACTTTCAGGAGCACAAATCCCAAAGTAGGGCCCACTGGCAAAGCAACAAACTCTGGAACTCTCTGCCCTGACCATAAGACGTGGGTGTCTCCAGAGCCCTCAGGAGCCCCACAATTTGAGGTATTATCCACTTTGGCAGTCTATGAGATCCTGCTGAGATGTGCATAAGCATTACTTCTGGGATGACCTCCCAATTCACTTTGAAGTCTCTAAGCCATATAAACTAATTTGTCTTTACCTTTCCCTCCTTTTATTTAAGGTCTTTTTCCAGTTGCATTGCTAGTTGGTGCTTGGTAGTAATCCCTCAGTGCCAGGGAGGCTCATCCCTGGGAGTCATGTCCCACTCTGGGGAGAAGGTAATGAATTTATATACTGAATTTCACTTAGAGAGAGGCCACATTTGAGCAACAAGGAGGCTTTCAGGAAGCAACTCTTAGGCGCAACGCAACACTAGGCTAAGTTTCAATTTCAAGAGCAAAGGCTCAGAAGCATAGTCATCAATATCAAGTGCTCATCAATGGACCATCCTCCTTCACCAGTCATTGCCCCTGCACTTGGGGGACAGTTCCTGTTACATTAGAGAACGTGACATAGCTCTCCAGGATGGGAATTCAATATTTTCTCAGTTATTGTGTGAGTCTCCACCCACTGTGACAATGCCCTAAGAACATTTGAACACATTTATATACCTTATATGTATGTACAGGTGAACTTCCTCCCATGTATCCCCAATCACTGATATCCCACATCAATGATCTTCCCCTGCCCCAGTTGTAACCCTTCTGTGGTCTAAAGCTTCTTCAAAAATGAAGCCAATAAAATAGTCAAACACAATTAATAAGAAATTGAAATTATAACGGTAGAGTTAAGTATAAGAAATAAAATACATAAAATTTATAGAAAACTAAAAATCAAATAATATTTAAAAATTGGGATTTTAAAAAATATTGAAAAATATTTTTAAAAATTTTTTTGACATTTTGACTTTCATCACTGTAATATCTCTTGTCCTGTATGTACAGTGACATTTATTCCCCAGTGCCTTTTTTTCATTTTGTTTTCAAAGAAGTGTTAGGTAACAGTAAAGTCACATACAGAATGCAGGGGACTACCATATACCCAACATCCTCCCGCTTTTTCCCCTTCCATATTAATACCTTTTTATATGTGGATGGTACATTTGTTAACAACATATATACAAATAGTGAAACATAGCTGCTAACCATGGTCAATGGTTTACATTATGGTTTACATTTTAAACCATAGACTTTTATAAATTTTGATGATATTTGACATGGCCTGTGTCTATCATTGCAAGAGGCTGTAGAACACTTCCATTGCCCACTGAATAACCCCTGTTCCATCCATTCTATTCCTCCCTCCCCCTCTCCTCAGGGCCCATGACTTCTTGGATGACAAGATTCATAGTTCCTTTCAATAACACTGAGGTCTTGACACATTGGTTTGTCTTCCCCTCTTAGGAACCGCCCATGCTCTTGAGAGAATCCCACCCCTATTTGAGAATATATCAGTCCTCCTCAGAATGGGAATTCAGCTCCTTCCCACTCATTATGTGGGTCTCCATCCACTGATACAGCACATTATGACAAAATGGTCACTCACACACTCCCCAGAAGCCTGCCCCATGTGTGCCCTGTCCCGAATGCCCCTCCCCATCCAACAGCCTAAACCAGTAACCCTTCCTTGTCATATTGCCATAAGAGTGTTCCCAATTTTGTACTTTCAACCTCATACCCACCAATCCCCAGTGTCCACCTGGTTCCAGCCCCAACCCTCCCCCCAGTTCCATGGACCGTCCAACCCACCCTCCCCTCTCTACCCAACTGTCAAACCTGCACCATCCAACTCAATAGTATCACTACCCTCCTGTCATATCCCTTCAATGCCCAACTACACACTTCCACCTGATGATAGATTGCATGCATATGGGCATTGGCTCACAACCTTCTTCTCCCTTTCTATTTCCTGTAAACCTATCTTCCAGACAACAGCTCTGAGTCTCCTTGATTTGCCTAATTCATATCAGTGAGGTCATGTAATATTTGTCCTTTGCTGCCTGGCTTGTTTCACTCAACATAAAGTCCTCAAGATTCATCCATGTTATCCCATGTGTTAGCACTGTATTCCTTCTTTCAGCTGAGTAATATTCCATTATATGTATGTACCACATTTTGTTTATTCATTCATCTGTTGATGGGCATTTGAGTTGACTCCAACTTTTGGCAATAGTGAATAATGCCACTATGAATATTGGTGTGCATGTATCTGTTCGTATCCTTGATTTCAATTCTTCTGGGTATATACCCAGCAGTGGAATTGCTGGATCATATGGCAGTTTTATAGTTAGTTTTTTGAGGAACTACCAAACTGTCCTCTACAATGGCTGGACCATTCTACTTTCCCACCAGGAGTGGATGATGGTTCCCATTCCTCTACATCCTGTCCAACACTTGTAGTCCTCTGTTTTTTGTAAGGTCGCCAGTCTAATGGGTGTAAAATGGTATCTCAATGTAATTTTGTTTTGCATTTCCCTAATAGCTAGTGATGTTGACCATTTTTTCATGTGCTTTTTAACCATTTGTATTTCTTCCTTGGAGAATTGTCTTTTCCAGTTGCTTGCCCATTTTTTAAATGGGTTGTTTGTCTTTTTATTTTTGAGGCATAGGATTTCTTTATATGTGCTGGATTTTAGGTTCCTATCAGATGTATGGTTGCCAAATATTTTCTCCCATTGGGTAGGCTGCCTTTTTACTATTTGATAACCTCCTTTGAAGTGCAAAAGTTTTTAATTTTGAGAAGATACCATTTATCTATTTTTCTTTCACTGCTTGTGGGTGTGAAGTTCATGAAATCATTTTCTATTACAAGGCCCTGTAGATATTTCCCTATATCATCTTCCAAAGTCTTTATGGTCTTGGCTCTTATATTTAGATCTTTGATCCATCTTAAGTTGATTTTTGGTATACGATGTGAGATGGTGTTCCTCTCTCATTCTTTTGGATATGTATATCCAGTTCTTCAAGGCATTTGTTGAAGAGGCCATTCTCTCCCAGTTGAGTGGACTTGGTGGCTTTGTCCAATATCAAATAACTGTATATGCAGGGATCTATATCAGGACTCTTCAGTTCCATTGGTTGGTATGTCTATCCTTGTGCCAATATCATGCAGTTTTGACTACTGTAGCTTTGTAGTATGTTTTAAAGTCAGGTAGCGTGATTCCTCCAATTTCATTTTTCTTTTACAATATGTCTTTGGCTATACAAAGCCTCTTGCCTTTGCAAATAAATTTCATAGTTAGTTTTTTCAATTCAGTAACAAATGCTGTGGTGATTTTTATTGGGATTCCATTAAATCTGTAGATTAGTTTAGGTAGGATAGATGCCTTAATGATGTTTAATCTTCCTATCCATGAAGGGGATATTCTTCCATTTATTTAAGTCTTCTTTGATTTCCTTTAACAGTGTTGTGTAGTTTTCTGTGTATAAGTTATTTACATCTTTAGTTAAATTTATTCCTAGGTATTTGATTCTTTTAATGTATATTGTAAATGGTATTTTTTCTTGATTTCCTCCTCAGATTGTTCATTATTGGTGTACAGAAATGCTACTGAGTTTTGCACATTGATCTTATAACCTGAACTTTACTGAACTCGTTTATAAGTTCTAGAAGCTTTTTTGTAGCTTTCTCAGGGCTTTCTATTTATAGGATCATGTCATCTGTGAATAGTGAAATTTTTACTTCTTCCATTCCAATTTGGATGCCTTTTATATCTTTTTCTTGCCTCAGTTGCTTGAGCAAGTACTTCTAATACAATGTTAAATAGGAGCAGTTATAATGGGCATCTTTGTCTTGTTCCCAATCTTAGCGAGAAATCTTTTAGTATTTCACCATCGAATATGATGTTAGCTGTGGGTTTTTCATATATTTCATTTATCATGTGCATTAAGTTTCCTTCTATTCCTATCTTTTACAGTGTTTTTATTAGGAAATGGTGCTGTATTT
This sequence comes from Cabassous unicinctus, assembly GCA_029593785.1. Classification (NCBI taxonomy): domain Eukaryota; kingdom Metazoa; phylum Chordata; class Mammalia; order Cingulata; family Chlamyphoridae; genus Cabassous; species Cabassous unicinctus. The sequence continues at coordinate 35,558 of JAQZBX010009269.1, forward strand.
TGTTGAATGCTTTTTCTGTGTCTATAGAGATTATCATGTGATTTTTTTCTTTTGATCTGTTTTTGTGGTGTAACACATTGATTGATTTTCTTATGTTGAACCATATGTTGATCCATCCTTGCATATCCATGATGAAACCCACTTGGTCATGGTGTATAATTCATTTGAAGTGTTCCTGAATATGATTAGCAAGTATTTTATTGAGGATTTTAGCATCTAGGTTCGTTAGAGAGATTAGTCTGTAATTTTTACTTCCTGTGATGTCTTTGTTTGGCTTTGGTATTAGGGTAATGTTGGCATCATAGAATGAGTTAGGCAATGTTCCTTCCACTTCTATTTTTTGGAAGATTTTAAGCAAGATTGGTGTTAGTTCTTTCTGGAATGTTTGGTAGAATTCACCCGTGAAGCCCTCTTGTCCTGGGCTCCTCATAGTTGAGAGGTTTTTGATGACTATCTCTATACTTGTGATTGGTGTGTTGAGTTCACAATTTCTTCTTTCATCAATTTAGGCTGCTTGTGAGGTTCTAGGAATTTGTTCATTTCCTCTAAATTATCCTTCTTGTTGGCATATAATTTTTCAAAAGTATCCTCTTATGGTACTCTTTATTTCTGTGGAGTCAGTGGTAATATCCCCTTCCTCATTTCTTGTTTTGTGTATTTGCATCTTCTCTCTTTTTTTCTTTGCTAGTCTAGCTAAGGGCTTGACAATTTTATTGATCTTCTCAAAGAACCAGCTTTGGTTTTGTTTATTTTTTTCTAGTGCTTTCTTATTTTCTATTTCACTTAGTTCTGCTCTAATCCTTGTTATTCCCTTCTTTCTACTTCCTTTGGGGTTGGTTTATTGTTCTTTTTCTAATTCCTCCAGGTGTGCAGTCAGGTCTTCAATTTTAGCTCTTTCTTCTTTTTTGATACATGTATTTATGGCTATGAATTTCCCTCTCAGTACAGCTTTTGCTCCATCCTATAGGTTTTGTTATGTTGCGTTGTCATTTTCATTTGTTTCAAGGTAGCTACTGATTTCTCTTGTGTATTCCTCCTCGACCCACTCTTTGTCTAAGAGTGTGTTGTTTAACTTCCATATCTTTGTGCCTAATCTGGTTCTCTGGCCCTTACTGATTTCCAGCTTCATTGCTTTATGGTCAGAGAAATTACTTTGCATATTCTCCATCTTTCTGAATTCATTAAGCATTTTTCTGTGGCCTAGTATGTGGTCTATCTTAGAGAATGATCCATGTGCACTCTAGAAGAATGTATATCCCGCTGTATTTGGGTGTATTTGCTCTGTATATATTTATTAGGTCCAGATCTTCTAACATATTTTTCAAAGTCTTTGTTTCTTTATTGATTCTCTATCAAGATTTTCTGTCTAATGGTGATAATGGTGTATTAAGGTCCTCCAGTATAATTTTAGAGGCATCTATTTCTCCACTTAGTTTTTCCAGTGTTTGCGTCATGTATTTTGAGGCACCTCGGTTAGGTGGATAAATGTTTATGATTGTTCTTTCTTCCTGAAATAATAACCCTATTACTAATATATAGTGTCCATCTTTGTCTCATACAGTGGTTTTGCATTTTAAGTCTATTTTGTCTGATATTGATATAGATACTCCTGCCCTTTTTTGGTTATTATTTGCTTATAAGAATGTTTTCCAGCCATTCACTTTCAGCCTCCTTGTGTCCCTGGGTCTCAGGTAGGTTTCTTGTAGACACCATATAGATGGGTTATTTCCTTATCCATTCTGCCAATCTGTGTTTCTTGACAGGTGAGTTTAATCTATTAACATTCAGTGTTATTACTCTCCACGAATTAGTTACATTAGCCATATTTTCTTTGGGTTTATGTGTGTCATTGTTGATTTTATTTCTCTTTTTGTCTTTTTAGTTGTTCTTACACTCTCCTCCAACTCTCTCTTTCCTGTTTTTCCCTTTTTACCTTCAAAACTCCCTTTAGTGTTACTTAAGGGCATGTTTCTCATTGGCATACTCTTCATTTCTGTTTACCTGTGAAAATTCTGGACTCTCCATCATTTTTGAATTCCAGCTTTGCTGGAAAGAGAATTCTTTGCTGAAAGATTTTTTTCTTTTAGTAACTTAACTATGTCATACCACTGCCTTCTTGCCTCCATGGTTTCAGTTAAAAAATCAATGCTTAATCTTATTGAGCTTCCCTTGTATGTGATGGTTCTCTTTTCTCTTGTTGCTTTCAGTATTTTCTTTCTGTCTTGAGCATTGGACAGTATATATCTTGGTATAGGCCTTTTGGGATTTATACTGTTTGGAGTGTGCTGCACTTCCTGGATATGTACATCCATCTCCCTCCATAGGGTTGAGAAGTTTTTAGCCATTATTTCCTCCAACACTCCTTCTGTCCCCTTTCCCTCATCTTCTCCCTCTGGGATGCCTATAATGCTTATGTTTGTGTGTTTTATGTTGTCATTCAAATCCCTAAGTCCCCCCTGGATTTTTTCCTGTCTTTTTATCTATCTGTTCTATTATCTGTTTAATTTCAGATGTACTGTCTTCCACATTGCTAATTCTTTCCTCTGCCTGTTCAAATCTGCTCTTATGTGCTTCCAGTGTATTTTTGATTTCTTGGATTGTGCCATTCATCACCATCATATCCATTATCTTTTTATGTATATTTACAATTTCTTCAGTTTGTTCTCCCAGTGTCTTCTTAATATCCTTGATCTCTTCCTTCAATTCATTAAGTTGATTCATGATATTTGTTTGGATGCCTTTGTTTAGTTGTTCAGTGTTCTGCATCTCTTCCTGGTTTTTAATTTGTTCATTGGACTGGGCCATGTCTTCCTGTTTCTTAGTATGGTTTGTAATTTTTTGTTGCTGTCGGTCATCTTTTTATCTTGATTGGTTTATTCAGTTGATTACCTTCTCTCTCTACTCTAGGGTTTTATTTAGTTGCTGTTTGTGTGTGTGTGTTGTTTTCTCTTTGGCACTTTGTTCCTTCTATTCTATTTACTTGCTGTTTTCTATGTTCCCTTGAAGGAAAAAGATTAGGGCCAGAGAAAGTGAAAGAAATAAGAAAAGAAAAAGTATAACAGTAATAATAATGGTAAAAATTAGAAGAGGAGCCATATAAGACCTTGGAAAATGAATATTTAACTCATGTAAGCATTGTAAAGTAATGGGAATAAAAAGGTATTGTACCAACAATGAAATGGCAAACTGAATAGAGAAAAATATATAGAATGAATAAAAGACTAGAATGATGAGGAGAGAGGAAAAGAGAAAAAGAAAATACAAAGAGAAAAAAGTTAATGAAAGAAAACAGGATAGACAAGATAGAAATAAAAACCAGAAAAACTGAGAACTAAACAAAGAGAGGTGAAATTTAAGAACAACAATAGAAAACGGAAGATAGAAAGATGAAGGAAGGAAAAGAGATAGCATTGGTAGACAAAATCAATATACACAGAAAAGGAGAAATCAAGGAAGAGGAAGCACAGCAAACAAGAAACAAGCCAGTAGCACACAGCAAACAAGAAACAAGCCAGCAGCACCTAATTAAGAAAAAAAAAAGGCAGAGGTGAAGAAAGAGGAAAGAAAATCAAAAACACACATAAAACAAACATACAAGAAAGCAGTCAAACACAAACTAAGGAAAAACAGCCTTTCCTCTTAGGCCACTGAGGAGCTTCTCAGGCTGCCGGTGTTCATCAAGCAGTTACTCTGCAGTCTGCCCTTTGTAAGTTTTGAAGCAGGTTTTAGTGAGTAAATGAAGTTAAATTTTTAAAACCTTTTTTTTTTTTTTTGGAAAAATAAAAGACCCAGGAGAAGCTAACACAAAAACAATGTCTATGTTCTCCCTGTCCTAAAGTATCAGCTGGATGTTTGATATCCTGGTGGATCATTGCTCTAAAGGGAGCAAGGAATTGAACTAGGGGCCTCGTATATTCAAGGCGGAAACTCCTCCACTGAGCTAAACTTTCTTGTTGGATCTGTTTGCTCTTCAGAAAGCTATCCAGTCACTTTCCCTCGGGTAGATTTGACTCTTTGCAGTTGGGTAGATTCCTGCTGATTGGGAATATGTCTGTCTCTGCCCCTTTTCTATTTTTATTGCTTTCTCTCCCTGGGTGGCAGGATGCAATAGCCTGTGTGAGTGGATAACCCCCTTACCTCTCCTGGTCAGGTTGAGTTCGCTTCTGAAATTCAAATGGGACCCTGGTGACTGAACTCACCACAGAAAAATGACTCTCAACCCTCTTCCAGATCACTGCTTCCTCCCAGGGGACCCTAAATAAGCCCTTAGAAGCTTATTGTTTCCTACTGCCTGCCTCCCTTAGGGGAGTTAAAATTTTGATAGTTTTCAGCAAGGGACTAGTCAATTGCCTGGCTCCACCCCATCCAAGGCCAAGTTTCTCTATCCCAGGGCAGTTAGGTATATCAGGCTTCCTCAGCAGATTTGCCTCTCTCCTCTTTCTGGTGCCACCTCGAGCCGGCCAATATGCACCCCAAAGCTCAAATGGGGTCCAGGCAACCAAACCCACAGAAAGGAAATCCCTCTCCAACCCTGTCAGAACCCTTCCATTCTCAGGGAATGCTCCCTCCCACTGGGTGGCCAGCAGGAGTCGGAGCTCACAGTGGCTTCCGGCCCCAAGAGTGGGGCTTTGCCACCTGCAGTTTCCAGCCACAGAGCAAGAAACTCATGGTTTTACCTTGAGCAACATATCCCCCTGTCCAGCTCCCTCCAGATTGATGCCCCAAAGCCTCCCACTCTGTGGGTTTCCAAAACAGCCCACTCGGGCAGGATCTTACCATTGTGAGAGAGATAGTGAGTGCCTTTTTAAATTGACGCCATCTTGCCACTTCTCCTTTGGGAGGCTTTTGATGAGTGTTTCAAATTCTTCACTTGTGATTGGTTTGTTGAGGTCTTCTATTTTTTCTAGGGTCAGTGTAAGTGGTTCGTGTGTTTCTAGGAATTTGTCCATCTCCTATATATTATCAAGTTTTTGGCATACAGTTGTTCATAGTATCCTCTTATGATCTCTCTTATTTTTGTAGGGTCAGTGATAATGTCCCCGCTCTTATTGCTGATTTTGTTTGTTTTCAACTTCTCTCTTTTCTTTGTCAGTCTAACTAAGGGTTTTTTTATTTTGTTGATCTTCTCAAGGAGCCAACTTTTGATATTACTGATTCTCTCTATTGTTTTTTTGTTCTCATTTTCATTTATTTCTGCCCTGATCTTTAGTATTTCTTTCTTTTGGCTTGGTTTTGATTAGTTTGCTTTTCTTTTTATAGTTCCTCCAGGTGTGCAGTAGATCTTCAATTTTAGCTCTTCTTTTTAAATGTAAGCACTGAGGGCTATAAATTTCCCTCTCAGTACTGCTTTTGCGGTATCCCATAGGTTTTGATATGTTGTGTTCTCATTTTTGTTCATCTCAAGATATTTGCTGAATTCTCTTGTAAATTCTTCTTTGACCCACTGATTATTTGAGTGTGTTGTTTAGTCTCCATATATTGATGAATTTTCCCTTTTTCCCTCCATTATTGATTTCCAGCTTCATTCTGTTATGATCAGAGAAGGCATTTTGTATAATTTCAATCTTTTTAAATTTATTGAGACTTGTCTGGTGACCCAACATATGGTCTGTCTTGGAGAAGGATCCGTGAACACTTGAAACGAATGTATATCCTGCTCTTAAGGGGTGCAGTGCTCTATAGATGTCTGTTAGGTCTAGTTCATTTATCACATTATTCAAGTTCTCTATTTATCCTCTGTCCAGATATTCTACCCAATACTGATAGTGGTGTATTGAAGTCTCCAATTATTATTGTAGAGACATCTTTTTCTCCCTTTAGCTTTGCCAGTGTGTAAATTCCTCATGTTTCTTGGGGCATTCAGGTTAAGTGTGTAAATATTTAGTATAGGTATTTCTTCTTGCTGAATTTCCCCTCCAGTGATATTTTTATAAATATCTATTATTTCTGTAGCTTAATGAAATCACTGATTTAAAATAATGAAACAAAGGACATCATATTTAACATTATTAACTTTAACGGAAATCATTTGTAAAATAATAAACAGACAAATATAATGATGTAGTTAAGATTCTTCTTACCATTTTGTCAGCATAAACACCACACTCTATTTATTTGATAAACTCCCTCTCTGAATTCATAAATAATTCCTATGGCAACCCTCAAACATAATTTATGTCATTAATCTTTTTTAGTTACTTAGCTATTGAAATCTGACTTATAAAAGATATTTCTAGTCTGTTATTAGCTTCCCAAACATTGTATCTAATGTTTAATTTCATTATAGGAGAAAAGTCTAATATGTCATGATGTTGACTTTTACTTTAGCTCTGATTCCATTGTTAGCCATTGCTGGCCAAGATTATGGAACTTAGTACTTACAAACCCTTCTATTGTGCCTTCTGGAACTATAACCCTTGCTCTGTGATTAAAAGCTTTTAAAGTCTCCACTTTCATTGCAACATGGAGATAGGTTTTTTGTTTTGTTTTGTTTTGTTTTCACACTTGAGGTATCTCTGGCCAGGTAGTAGAGTTAGTTTCCTTTCTTCTTGGCATTGCTAATTTCAGAACATTTCTTCTATTCTGTCTTGCCAAACTACCCTATTCTTTTGAGACTCACGATGTTTGGCTTATCATCACAATCCTTTCTCTGCACATTTCCCTCATTCAGGAAGGAATTTAGTTGATTTAAAATCATTTGCTCCACCCCACTCCTACTATTATGTTTTGTAACTTCACCCCATAGGGCAAACCCTTTGCTGACCTTGGCATTAGATTCCCTCTAATGAGGCTTCCCCTCCACTCCACTTGTGCTACCTGTTAGGATGATCACATCTTGGACCTTGTCGTCCCTAGAACCTACACCACCTCTGAAAGCATGATTTCAAACATTTCATGTCTTCCAACCCCACTGACATGATTCCTTGATGTTAGAGAAGCCAATTCCACTGTTTTCTCACTCTTCATTATTCCTCTTCATCACACTCTCCCCCTTGTACTCTGCTGATACTCCATATCCATCTTTCCCTTACAATGGTCATTATTGCCTTTGACCTGCTTATTCTCTGCTTTCCTCCACTTGGCAATATCCCAAATACTGTTGAATCTATTCACACAACATATTCCTGCCTGCATCCTAAGCAGCAGAATGTTGCAGAGAAAAATTGCATAATCAGGATGCATTAGTCAGAGTGCTCTCAGGAAACAGAATCAACAGGAGATATCTGTCAATAATATGAGATTTTAAAAGAGTCTCTCACGCGACTGTGGGGATGCACAAGTCCAGGTTCCATAGGCAGGCTGCAAACCAGGGTCTCCGATGAAAGGTCCTTGATGAGTTTCTGGGAGAAGTTGCCTGTCCAACAACGAGCTCGAAAATTCTCTCAAAATGTTGAAATCACTTCCCCTTTTAAGGCATTCAACTGATTGGATAAAAGCGTCACCCATTGATAATGCAATCTCCCTGATTGATGCAGATGTAATCAGCCATCCATGCAGTGAACTCACTGGTGATTGAAGTCCATAAATGCTCTTCTATTGCAATTAGCCCAGTGCATGCTGGACCAAACACCTGGATACAATTACCTGGCCGAGTTGACACATTAGCCTAACCATCACAGTCCACCCCCTATCACCTCGGCAGTCATACACATTACCCTAAACCACACTTAGTCTCTAAGTAAAAACAAAAACAGACAAGCATATTTCCACCTAACAATGTTCAACTCTCCTGCGTACAACCGGAAGCACATTAATTCCCCACAGAATAGGGTGCAAGTCCTTGGGTAATATTCACTCTTAAACTTGACATCCTTAAATATTATGACATGGAATTAATACAGCTTTTCATATGATAGGGGAAAAGGTTGGGGAAGAAAACAAGAAATTCGTTTTGTGTACATAAACAATCATACTCGTAATGAAACAAGGAAGAAGGGTTCATGACTTACAGTCCTCGTTTCTGTAACTGGTCACATGGTCGAAGTTCATATTTATCACTACCTTCTTCCACTACCCTTTCCATGTTCCCATTACCTTCAGCAAGCACTTCAGCTGGCCATGGTTCTTTGCCTTGGAGGGTGACCCAAACTTTCATTCCTGAAGATTCTGGGCCATTGTTAGTCCTGCTTGAATTGGTTTGTTGCAATTTTCCATTGACTTAAATCACAGGGCATGGCAGTACTAGGAGACGCCCTAGAGGATCTCCTGCATTCCAGGCAAACTCTTCTTTACCCCCATTACGTAGATGTAGTCCTATTTCCCCTTGATAGTCAGGCTCAATCACCCAAGCCAGTACAGTAATTCCCTTCTTTGCCTGTTGAGTCACAGGTAAGAGAAGCCCAAAGTGGCCAGGTGGCAGTCTTAATTTCCAGTCCAATGGAATCATTGTATGTTCCCTGGAGGCAGCATTCCTACTTTTGGGACTAAAACCTGCAGACCAGCAGAGCTTAAGGTTGCAGGGACAGAAGCAAAAATTTTCCTAGGGGTCAGTAGGACTAATAGTGAGTGGTGCCACTCCCATTTCCACCCCTTGATTCCTGGACCCATAAATCCTTATGGGAGAAACAGCACCATAGAGAGGACACTGATTCAGAGCATACACAGCCTCCTGGAGAACATTGCCCCAGCCCTGCAAGGTATTGCCACCTAGTTGGCACCGTAATTGAGTCTTCAAAAGGCCATTCCACCATTCTAATAATCCAGATGCTTCAGGGTGATGGGGAACATGGTAAGGCCAGTGAATTCCATGGGCATGTGACCATTCCCACACATCATTTGCTGTGAAATGGGTTCCTTGACCAGAAGCAATGCTGTGTGGAATGCCATGGCGGTAGATAAGACATTCGATACATACATGGATGGTAGTTTTGGAAGAAGCATTGCATGCTGGAAATGCAAACCCATAGCCAGAGTTTGTGTCTATTCCAGTTAAAACAAATCGCTGTCCCTTCCATGGTGGAAGTGGCCCAAGGTAGTCAACCTGTCACCAGGTAGTAGGCTGGTCACCTCAAGGAATGGTGCCATATCGGGGCCTGAGTGTGGGTCTCTGCTGCTGGCAGATTGGGCATTCAGCAGTGGCTGTAGCCAAGTCAGCCTTGGTGAGGGGAAGTCCATGTTGCTGAGCCCATGCATAACCTCCATCCCTACCTCCATGGCCACTTTGTTCATGAGCCCATTGGGAAATGACAGGAGTGGCTGGGGAAAGAGGCTGAGCATTAGCCACAGAGCGGGTCATCTTATCCACTTGATTATTAAACTCTTCCCCTGCTGAAGTCACCCTCTGGTAAGCTTTCACGTGGGACACAAATATGTTCATGTTTTTTGCCCACTCAGAAAGGTCTATCCACATAGCTCTTCCCCAGACCTCCTTGTCACCACTTTTCCAATCATGTTCCTTCCAGTCCCTGACCACCCAGCCAAACCATTGGCAACAGCCCATGAATCAGTGTACAAACGCACGTCTGGCCATTTCTTCTTCCAAGCAAAATGAACAACTAGATGCACTGCTCGAACCTCTGCCCACTGGGAGGATTTTCCCTCACCGCTATCCTTTAAGGATGTCCCAGAAAAGGGCTGCAGTGCCGGAGCTGTCCACTTTCGGGTGGTACCTGCATATCGTGCAGAACCATCTGTAAACCAAGCCTGAGTTTTCTCATCCTCTGACAACTGATTATAAGGGACTCCCCAAGAGGCCAAAGCTGTGGGCTGGGAAAGAGAAGGTAACATGGCAGGGGTGGTGACCATGGGCATATGGGCTACTTCCTCATGTAACTTACTTGTGCCTTCAGGACCTACTTGAGCCCTATCTCGTATATACCACTTCCACTTTATTATGGCGTGCTGCTGTGCATGCCCAACTTTATGGTTTGGTGGGTCAGACAATACCCAGCTCATGATAGGCAACTCAGGTCTCATGGTAACTTGATGGCCCATGGTTAAGTGTTCAGTCTCTACTAAGGCCCAGTAGTAAGCCAAAAGCTGCTTCTCAAAAGGGGAGTAGTTATCTACAGAGAATGGCAAGGCTTTGCTCTAATATCCTAAGGGTCTGCATTGTGATTCCCATATTGGGGCTTGCGAAAGGATCCAGACAGCATGTCTATTTGCCACTGAAACTTCCAGCCCCATTGGATCTGCTGGATCATATGGTCCAAGTGGTAGTGCAGCTTGCACATCAGCCTGGTCCTGTCGCAGGGCCTCTCTTGTTCTGGTCCCCAATCAAAACTAGCAGCTTTTCTGGTCACTCGGTAAATGGGCCGGAGTAGCACACCCAAATGAGGAATTTGTTATCTCCAAAATCCAAAGAGGCCAACTAAGTGTTGTGCCTCTTTTTTGGTTGTAGGAGGGTCCAGGTGCAACAGCTTATCCTTTACTTTAGAAGGGATATCTTGACAGACCCCACACCACTGGACCCCTAGAAATTTCATTGAGGTGGAAAGGACCCTATAGTTTTGTTGGATTTATCTCCCATCTTCTCTCACACAAATGCCTTACCAATAAATCTAGTCTTTGCTACTTCTTGCTCAGTAGGTCCTATCAACATGATATCATCAATATAATGGACCAGTGTGATGCCTCGTGGGAGGAAGGGACGATCAAGGTCCCTGCGGACAATATGACATAGGGCTGGAGAGTTGATATACCCCTAAGCCAGGACAGTGAAGGTATATTGCTGACCTTGCCAGCTGAAAGCAAACTGCTTCTGGTGGTCCTTACTAATGGCAATTGAGAAAAAAGCGTTTGCCAGATCAACAGCTGCATACCAGGTACCAGGGGAAGTGTTTATTTGCTCAAGCAATGATATCACATTTGGGACAGCAGCTGCAATTGGAGTCACCACCTGGTTAAGTTTACATTAATCTACTGTCATCCTCCAA
>JAQZBX010009270.1:0-46428 GCA_029593785.1 Cabassous unicinctus
GGACTTCAGGATAGCCTGCAGCTGCATAAAGACAGAGAAACGCTGAGCGGTTGAGAGAGAGACTGGAGGCTGGAATCAGCAAAGCAGCCCAAAGCTGAAGAGCCCTGGGAGAGATCAGATGCCTGATTACCCACAGCTGAGCTCCAGAAAAAAGTGAGTCTGGAGGCGAAGGCAGAGATCAGCTGCCATTTTGTCTTGCCATTCACATGACAGGAGTCCAGGATTGCCAGCAGCCGGCTTTTGGAGAGACAGCATCTCTGCCGATGCCTTGATTTGGACATTTTCACAGCTTTGGAACTGTAACATTTTACCCTAATAAATTCCCGTTATAAAAGCCAACCCATTTCTGGTATTTTTGCATTGGCAGCCTTTAGAAAACTAAAACAAGGCAGCTTGTTGATGGTGTCCATGTGGCCCAGCCTCCCAGGACACTTGGCCTCCTAGGGCTCTGCAGGGGGAAATGGAAGATATCTGACATTAGAAGCAAAAGTGAAATAACATCTCAAAGCCCAAAGTTCTATGCAATCAGGACTCCATTAAACATGTTGGTGAAACTTACACAGCAATGGGAAAAATGAAAATTTTGAAAAATATTTTAAACTTTGGGGAATAAATAGTCTGAAAAACACTTGATGGAAATGTAGACTTCTCTAAGAAAAGTTGAAGAGACATTTTTATAAGGGTATGTGTGTGCTTGTGTAGAACAAGAGGGAGGGAGGAAGGGAAAAAACTGTAGGATAGAGGATATTGATTTGGAAACAAAATTCATATTAACATTTTAGCTCCTTGAGAGCAGACATCCTACCATAATCTACTTCGTACTCCTTGTCTGAGACCCAGAGTCTGAGTTAGAGTGAAGCAGGTAGCTCTAAATATAAGGGGACAACAAAAATTCAGTAATCAAGATAGATGCTATTTGAATGCAAAATAAAAAAATAAAAAATAATGGAAAATCCATGGTGGAAAAAATATTAAATTTTTAAATAAAGAAGGCTGATGTTTTTTATGACCTTACTTTATTGTGCAACAAGAACAGTCATTTTTAATCAGCCCATGGTTCTGACTCTAGTAGGTTTCATGTCCCCGAATGGGTAAATTTATAAGGGTTGAAAACGACATGCAGACAGATTGCACAATGTGGGGCTTTATAACAGTTGACCCAAATTACCAGAGTTACTTTTTCCATTTCCTTTACTATCTCTAGACCTAGAATCTTCCTCAAGTTCTTCTCAATACTATTTAAAGTATGCTTTCACACTCATCTTTGTTAAGCATCTCTATATAATCGAATATCAGTATTTGATATTTGCAGAACACTATAGTTTTGCAACATTATTAAATTGCCATCTTTTCTTCTCCTGATTGTAATTTCCCATCCTTCTTGTTTGTTTTAAATCTATTCTATAAGCTTTCTGGTTTACAACAATGTATATCTTAAAACTATGTACATTTTTAAAATTCTCTGCAATACCTAATATATAAGGACTCCATAAATATTAATGATAATCATCATAATAGTAATTATATAGCATTGCTTTGATCACATTACCCTTCCTTAAGGACTCACTGGAATAATATTGATTTTTAAAACACACATAACTTCTTATCCTTGAAAGCCTTTTCTCCTGTCTCCATTTTAATTTGTGTCTCCCATTATGTTTTGTTAGGCATAGATGATGTGAAGAGAGAGAAAAAACACATGGAACTCTGTTGCATTATTTATCTTTTATATAACTAATACCTGAATAAAATAAAGGTGAAATTTGATGTAGGAAACTTTTACATAAGAGCCAGATGATATAAATGCATATGGTCAAGATGCAGTTTAGAGACATTTTGGAAAGATTATGTGGAATGTTGACTTTGTAAGCAAATAAGGAACAGTGTATTTCATGAGTCTTATATATTATTCATGATTCCATTTTAAAAAATATTTTTATGAGAATATTTGACTTGATCTTCAAATTGTTTATTTGTTGGGACCAGTTAGTTCACCTACTGGTCCATATCCACATAACTCATGCTTTACAGTCATAGACTGATGTGACACAGTGTAATAGAAAATGATGCATTGCCTGAATTTAAAGGAACATGGACTATTTCTGGATCTGCCGTGCAGCATGAGATCTGTATCACATTTGAAACAAAGCTAACCAAGCAGACAGAGCAGAAAGATATCTATAGCATCCATTAATCAGGGTAGAGTATATATTTTTTCGGCATCTAACTCTATTTACTTGGTATATTTTAAGCCTGAAACAGAACAAAAAATAGCCTTATTGACCGTTCACATTGCTACTTACACGATTGTCCTTAGAGAATCACCCCCTGCAAAAGCCAAAGCAAATTCAATTTGGTTGAAAATAGTTTAATATATGGTATTGCATATATCCCTTTATTCCATCTTTTCTCACTAGGGTGCCATTAAATGTTCTGCAACAAATGCATTTTGATCCATATATAAATGGATAACTATTTGCACAGAGCTAAGCTACTATCTGCCATTTAAAGACAATTAAATTTCAAAATAATTTCAAGCATGTTGTTTATAAGAAATGCAAGTAACAAATTACTTTGGATTTGAACTAAGGAGCATAAACAAGATAATAGAATCAATTAAAAATACATATTCATTCAGTTTTATTATTTTTATTATTATTATTTTTGAGGTACTGGGGCTGGATTGAACCTGGGGCCACGTAAGTAGGAAGTGGTGCTCAACCACTGAGCCACATCAGCTCCACATATTCACTCTTACAGAAGACCTTCAGTGTGGGCAAGACTTCAGAAACTCTTTGAAACAGAGTTGTCACACATGCTTTAGGGAAAGCAACTTACATCTCTCTCTGCTCTATGACGTATATTAAGCATCTTCAATTTATTTTCACATAAGACTGTTTTTTAGGGATTTAAAATCCTGCTTCCCCCTCCCCACCCCATTCAAATTACTTATTCACCCAGATATAATGAGGTAACAACATCCAAGGATCAGACTGACACTATATCGCTCCATGTCACCCCCTCTGTAACGGAAAGAAGAAGTAAAATACTTCTAACCTTACTAGAATTAGACACCTATGATGCAAATCACACCTTCACTCAGAATTTCACTGATAATTTTCTCTGTTTTCTTGACTTCTCCTCTTTCTTTTATATCAACCGTAAGCATGCTTTCTGCTTTCTCCACAGCCACGTGTCCATTCCTTTGAGATAATTATTCCTAGGCCCTCTAGTTATTGACAAAATTACTTACCAAGGGTCTTTAAGCGATTTCAATTATAAAGTACATATAACTAATTCTCAAATCTTTATTCCTAACCCTGTTCTCTTCCTAGTCAAATCTTTGCAGCTGCACTGAGGTCACATGCCCTTGGAAATCAGGCAAATGTGTTGTCATCTATACATCTTCCACCTTGAAACAATCATCCATTCAACATGATGTCAACCTTATCACTACTTTCCAACTTGCAAAGCTCTCTAACATGACTAAAGATGCCGAAGTGGAGAAGAAGAAAATATGCCTGGAGAATACTATTCAGCAGTTATTTGATATGTTCACTCAACATTATACCTCAGTCAGTCCAATAATAACATTTAGCAAATTTCCCCATAATGTTTCTATTTTCAATTTCACAACCACACTGAGCCCAGTTCCCCCCTTCATCTTCTTCATGCTAAAATCTATTTTAGGTGCAAAGGCCAAAATATTCTCTCACACATCTACAATGTTTCCTTTGAATGACACTCTTTGATCTTCTTCTATACTATCATTTTTATTTCATCAACTATATTTTCCTTAGTACACTATGTGATCAGTTCATTAAATTCAAAGTAATTTGATGTTTGCTCCTCACATGAAAGGAGAAATTATATCCTTTCTTCCTATCCCCCTCCCCCTCTTCCCTTTCCTTCTCTTCCCATCTCCTCCCCTCCCCTCCCCTTCCTTTCTTTTCACATTTATTCTGTCTGTTCTTTCTGTCAGTTTGCTTTCATTCATTAAATACGTATTGAGCACTTACTTTATCTAGATACCCTAGGGGTTAGAAGATAATAAAACCTAATTCCATGTTAAGATTGGAAAATAAGTAAGGTAGCATGACCTTAATTTTCACAACACACTTGTAAGAGAAATGTTATTATCTATATTTCATAGGGAAGGAAACTAAGGTTGAAAAAGGTTATATAATACACAGGGGTCACAATGCTAATAGAGTAGATCTTGGATTCCAGTCTGGTGCTTTTCAACTCCAGAAACCATATTTTTTCCCACTAACCTCCCAGAAATCCAAAACAGGATGTCTGTGGCATTTGGCATTTAGTGAAAGAGGAGGACACAAAGTGAATCAGAGGCATGCCAGTTGGGTCCTGAATCTCAGAAGAGTTTCAATACCTACTCTCCAGTTCATTGGAATTACCTAAGACAACTGACAAGGAGTTGATGATGGACAGTGCCCATCCCAAGGAACAGAGAGTGTCTGCAACTGCAAGCAACATAGTCCCATCCATCTGCCCCATGGGATCTAAGCCCCCTCTCAATTAGAGGCAGTATGAGCATCACCGTCCCCAAATCCTCAGGATTAAGGAGTGAACAATGGATTTTAGACTTACTATTATTTTATTATAGATATTGTTATTCTAGCAATGGAAGAACTTGTATCATTGATATAAAGGCAGTGGCCACTAGAGGCTCTGAGAAAGAGAGGGAAAGCAAAAAATATGTGTAGTATGGGGCCCTTTTTGGGACATTGGAATTGTCCTCCATTACATTGCAATGATGGACACAGGCCATTATATATTTTGTCATAACTTACAAAATTGCGTGGGACAGAGTGTAAACTATAGTGTAAACTATAATCCACGGTTAGTGGCAATACTTCAATATGTGTTCATCAATTGTAACAAATGTACCACACTAATGAAAGATGTTGTTAATGTGGCAAAGTGTAGGAGGGGGAGGGAGTGGGGCATATGGGAATCTCTTATATTTTTTATGTAACATTTATGTAATCTAAAGTTTCTTTAAAATAAATAAATAAACAAACAAAAACAAAAACAAAAGCAGTATACCTAGAGGGAAAAGAGAACTCAGTGGCCTTTGGTGAGATAAAGCTGAAGGGCTAATGGTGTATGTCCGGTAATTTTTTCATCCTATGAGTGCTGGCAAACCATGGAAGCGATCTAACCAAGGAAGTGAGAGGATAAGAATTACACACTGAAAAGATGGCTCTGGAGCCGTGGTGAATGTGGGTGGGCCAGTAGTGCAGCTAAACAGTGAATGAAGTGTTTCAGTAAATGGAGATAAGTAAATAGATTCAAGAAATATTTAGAGTATAAAATGGCAGGATTCTCCGATGAATTTGATGTATGGATTAAGGGATAAGAGTGTCCAGGATGATGCAGAGAATTCTGCCTTCCACAGTGGGTGGGAACAATGTTTGGGTTGAGAAGAGGACCATGCTTGGTCTAGGATGAGGTAAGGAAGTGAAATGTTAATTGAATGTATGAGTATGTGTGAGGGTGAAGAAAACAAGAAGAAAGAGAAGTATAGGACCAAATTATGAAGAACTGCAACATTGGCAGTTGGATAGAGGATGATGATCCAGGAAAACGGACAATTAGGAGAAAATCAGAAATCAGAAAATATGTTCAAGGAAACCAAGGGAAGGAGAAGAGAGATTTTTAAGAAGGAAGTGATAATAGTGTTACATGCTGTTGATATTAACACAGATTTTAGTGACTGAAGATCATTGCTGAGCTTAGAAGAGCTGTTTGATTGGAGCAAAGATTCCAAAGGTCAATTGAGAAGGATGAAGTTAAGAAATGGAGTCTGAAAGATCAAGGAATACTTCTATGGAGAGGGAGTGGGTTGATAAGGAAAGGTTTTGGAAGTGGTATTTTCCCTTTAACTTCTCCATCTTCTTGAAAAATAATCCCATTCTTAAAATAATTTTAGTATGGAGAGTTGTAATATAATAATTTATATATAAACAATTTAATTTAACTGCTCTCATATATTTTTTGCTAGTAATCCCATCTTTACCACTCTATTTTAAGGTTCTTAAAAGGACAGAATTATGAATCTAATTATTTTATATCAATTTACAATCTTCTTTCCAATCCACTATAAACATACATGTATTGGCCAATGTATATATTATTGCATATACAAAGCAGATATTATACTGGGCACATAGGTTCCCTCTCAAAATTTTGATTAATTTTGTGTTTTCATTCAAATGATAACTTTAAAATAGTAGCATATATATAATTTTGTTTAACTTTAAAATAGTAATATATATAATTTTGTACAATTTTATGTTTTCACTCAAATGATAACTTTAAAATAGTAAAATAATCATTATTTTATCTAATTGAACACCAAATTCTGCCATGAAATTTTAGTGCCCAGATTTGCACTTGGAGTTTGCATTTCATTTTGTCAAATGCAGTCATGATTTGCTATTTGAACAAAATCTGTAGTCATGCAAATGGAGGCAAATTTGGGGAAATCGAATTCATATATGCTCATGGAATGCAAATCTGCTAGATCAGAAAAGGTGGTTTTGTAATAATAGAGTCACATTTAGTTAAATAACTGATAGAGTAAGTGCATCCTTCATAAATATATTAAGTTTTAGGAAGTAATATCAAGTAAAGTAATGAATACACAAAAAAATTGTTTCCATTCTAAAACATTAGCAATAACTAGATTGGATACACACTTAATGCAGAGTTTAATAACAGCAATGTGAACATTTTATTCAAGGGAACAATGCAGCTTTAAAGAGTCATCAAGGAATACCTTATTACAATTGGCAAGATTGTGGTTAAGTATAAGAATTGATTCTCTTAAACTAGCAAAACACTGAAGCCACTAATAAATATCTCTTTATACAATATATTTATTTGAACAGGAATTTCTGCATTAAACATATTAAAATCAAAATACAAAGTCTACACATATATAGAACTGGATGTGTGAATACCTCTTTCTACAGTTAAACTTAACATCAATTTCCAGCTTTTGCTAGAATTAAAAAATATATATATTAATTTAAAGGTGTTTCTAATTTTTTTCATTTGTAATTTTGTTTTGCTTTTTTATTATCACAAATATATGTAAATTACATTACAATAAATACATTTATGACAATATTGGGAAAATACAGTATTTATTTGGGTCAGTATTTGGGGAATTGGAGAAAAGCTGAGCATAAACATATATAACTGTGATCAGGATAATGAGGAGTGCAGTTTAGCTGGAGACTGCAAAGTGATCAGAGGAGATACAACTGCAAAATAGTCTGAGGTCAAATTATAGATTCAATGCCGTTACTGCCAGCAAAGCCATTGAATAACATCAAAGTTTAGTAATCAGATATAACTTCATAGTGCTTTTATGTAAGTGCACAGAAGATATCTTTTCCTGAGATTTTCAAGTTTCATAACAAAATTTCAAGAGAATATCTCATGGAAAACCTATTAAGAAATCAGGAAAAGGAAATCATTTTAAACAAAACGTTACTAAAATTTCATTAGATTTTAGTGTTTTTAGTAAAATTAGATTCATCATTAGGTTTATCAATCTCTCTATTTCCCCCACCCCCCCATTTTTGTGGCCCTTTTCTTATTGTACTTCACATTCTACATGGAATTAAGTGAGATTAAGCTTGTGTAATTACCTGGCTTTTTTTCTTCCTTCTGTTTTAGCTGTCTTTTCTCTTTCATCCTTATTTTCTCTAGCGTAAAGAATTAAAATATTTATAATTAAAAGTCCTCCAGTCCTTTCCTCTTCCTGAAGTTTACTAAATATGAGTTCCTCAAATGTGTAAGATTATCCTTAGAAAGGTTTTGAGCCTCAGGGATAGAATAAAAAAGAGAATTGTAAAGAACATTTATTTCTTCATTAGTGGACCAGTATGCGACCTAATGTTTATCATTGCTTATGTTAGGTCTTTTTTATATATATTTAAACTGCTAACATATAGAAGATGACAAGTAAAGACATATAAATAATTTTAAGTAAAATAGATTTAGCTTAACATCTTAATATCTTTCATGCCATATTTTGACAAATACTAGTTCTATTCTGATTTTCACAATGTTCTATAAGGAAATACTTAAAAAACACTTCTTACTTTAATGTTCTTGCACAGAAGTCATTCTATGCTTGAAACCAACAACCTGCTAAAATTTTAAAGATAACCTCCTTCCAGCAATAAGAATTTCTTCAGATGTAGAACCTTTTCCAAACATATTAATATTTTCAAAAAGATGATAACTCTACCAGGGATTAGACTTTGTCTCCAGGGTTAAATCCATAATCTGGTAAATAACTTCAATGGAGGACTTCCTTTCTCCCAGAATAGGAAACTTTCTCATCAGGGAATGTCACAGATATTCATTTCTTCAAAGACAGGGCCATTAAAACATGTTAGAATCTTTAAAGTGGGAAATATGGCACCCCTTAGCAAAATGAAGTCTTTTAAAGTAGGAGCCCAACAGCATTATGAAGGAACCAAAGGAAAAATCCCAAAGCTCTACAAAATACTGCTTCCAATACTCGACCCTCACATTCTCATTTTAAAATGTTATCTTGATGATACACAATCTACTTTTGAAATGTTCCCATTTGACTTAAACCATTTTAACTGATAAGTAAAATGCAGTCAGATCTAGTTATGAATAAAATAAGGTTAATAACAAAGCTACATATCTATATTCCTTTATCTTTGACATAGGGTTTGGGGGAAGTAACATATGAGTACTGTACCCTCTAGAATTGCATTGTATAAGGGCAGTCTTTTCCTCAATTCATGTTATCTGTGATCTAGGGGAAAAGTCTACAAATTAGGATAACAGATTTTCTGATGATAAGTCATCTTGTTTGCTGTGCTTTCCTCTTTAGGAAAAAGGTTTGCCTGCTTCATCTGCTTTGATAAAGATGTTGTGAGATTAAGTTACTATTATAGACTAAGTTCTGTGAAAAGTGATGAGTGCTAAGCCATCATCATCATCATAGTCATCATTATCAATTATGTGATTGCCACTATTTTCCACTCCAGAAATTTGTATGTAACTGAAGAGTATATTTTTTGTCTAAATTTGGAATTTGGGTTATGAGAGTTTTGGATGCAAACTAGGGTTATAATTACAAATAAATTGAATGTCTAAGAAAAGCTACTTAGATGCATAGATTTTAGAGTAGAGTACATAAGTTTATTACAATAATAGTTTGTTCTCATTTTTCTCTTTTATTATCTATACACTTAGTCTAGTTATTGATTATAATAGAAAATATCATTTTAATCTTATTTATAGTACTCTATAAAAAGATATGGAAAACAGATTCAGAATATATTAAATTTGAAGCTATAGGGATCAGGAACAGGAAATGGGTTAGGTTAATCTTTTTTTCTCCCTCAATTATTATTTTCCCGAGGCAGTGTTGCCATTCTTCATTTCAAAGAGTATGAAAATCAAATGGTTTTTGTTTCTTTTTGTGTGTGTGTGTGTGTGTGTGTGTGTGTGTGTGTGGAAGACTTGAATATATGAAAGACTAGAACTCAGTATAATATATAATGGAGGTTTATATTGCTGATTTAAATGTGCATATGGTTAGAAGATTGCATGCACAAAACAGGATGGATTTGAATCCTAGGATTGAAATTGTGGTTATAAAGGTTTTGGGTTAACTGATATTACATTTTGGCTGTCTGTTACTCTCTGTGTTTTTCACAATGGCTGAAGGAATTTCGCAAATCTCTGTAGTTCCATATATCAGGGCAACCTTCTAACTAGTAACAAAACTCAATTAAACATTACCTGCTTTTTAGCTCTATAACATTGAGCAGCCCGCTTTTTTAACTTAACATTTTTCTATCTTGAAATTTGAGACTTGTCCTTGATCTTGCTAAGCCAATGGCCCCTCCCTTAATTTTCGGGTTCTAGAATGTTTGGGTTTTAATAGACCTTATTCCCTCACTTGATCAGCCATGTCCGAGCTGCCTTCATGACTCCTCCACCTTCAACCATTATTTCCTCAAACTCCTGAGCAGGATTGAATTTAGAAGTGATAAGAGGCATTATTGTTTCCCAAGATCATCAGGAGTCTTCTTGGCTTATTCTATTTTAAATTATAACCTGAGTCCTTTAGGGTGGAGAGGTGTAGTATTGTGCCTTTAGGGTATGATTGTCATGCTTTGACTCCTCCTTTATGATCTTGAGCAGTTTGCTTAAACTTTGAATGCCTCAGCTTTCTTATCCTTAACATGGGGATAATGATGCTACCTACCTCTGCAGCCATCATAAGGTTTAAGAGAAATAACAGCACAGTGACTGGCACCTGTGAAGCACTCAGTAGATTCTGAGATGCAGATGCCAAATTGAGGTTTTAAAAAATGCCTGTGAGGATAAATGGGAAGGAAGCCAGAGGAGGCTGGCAGAGCAGCCAGAGTGTGATGTTTGTATAGGAAAAATGGAGGGACGAAGGGAGTGAGGGAAGGAGTTAGACAAGGAAGGAAGGAAGGATGAAAGAGAGAAGGGAGGAAGGTAGGTCATAAAATGCAGTGTGGGTTAAGAACATTTTGGCAGGATTGAATGGGAGTCATCAAGACAAAGTCAACCATAGTCACGTTTCTCACTCTCCTGGAATAGGCCTGTTTTAGTATCCTTGTCACATCAGTCATTGGATGGGAGCAGCCTGTGGGAAACTCAGTCTCAGTGTAAAGGCTGTGATGGAAACTGAAGTCAAAGGTTAATTGTGCTCAGTTTCAGTTGTAAGAGATATGAGGGGCATACTGTCATGACACCACAGTAGATGAGAGCCATTATTATTATTAGAGGAACTCCACGGGCCAAGGAAATGAAAGGATCTAAAGAAAACCAAATTATTTCGGCACCTATGTTGCAGGTGTTCTCTGAGTGTTTTCACATTTGCTATCTCTATATCACAACCACCTTAGGAAGTAAATCGCATTATCCTTATATTAAAGAGATTTGAGTTATGGAAAATATGGTTATTATTTGAAGAATATGATATAAGAAGAATGAGGAGTCAAGGTGATCCTCATTAGCAAGCATTCTGATTTTTATAAGTTTAGAGAAAATAACAGTTGTAGCACTTAGAATAATTAGCCATGGGCATTTCTGTCTACTTTGCAGACTCTCCAGAGTTGGTTTAATTGCAATGTCAAAAGCCACATGCTTTTGAACTTTAATTTTCTTAGTCCACATAAGAGAAATATGGTGTCCTTTTGTGGTCCTAGTTAGGTCATAGAATTTATACTGACAAATTTCTTCTGCTGTAGAGTCTTTCTGGCTTAATGGAAGATCTTAGCTAAATACACGAGAGATCGTATGGGCCCCATATAGCTAAAATAACCAGTCTAAGAGTCCTGGTTTTCTGTTTCAAAGCAATTGGCCACCATTAAAATAAGATCTCTTCTAGTGTCAGGACTAATGCCCAACAAATGAAGATGAAGGGCCATGTGATAGAGCAGCATTTCTCAAAATTTCTGGTCTTGTAACTTTGTGTTTGTGAGTTATATCTGTCACTATTTACCAAATTTATAAATTAAAACTAGAAAAATTAAAATATTTTATAGCAATTCATTTAAAAATAACAATACTAAACCCATTATATGCTAACATATATAACATTTTTATGAAAAATAACTTTTCCCAAACAAAAACATTTAGTGAGAAATGCCATTGTTTTACATTTTGCAAATCTCTTTAATGCCTAAATTAATAAGCAATAGTCAATTGTTATGTCTGCATCTTCATTTCATCAGCTACAACATATTGTTATAGTTAAAGTATATGAAGAAAATTTGACTTTACACAGGTTTGTAGTTTTCATTACAGGTAATCATAAATGTTCTTTGATACTGCACCAAAACTCAATAAGTGGTGGCAATTTGAAATTTTAGATCACATCAATAAACTCTTTATACTATGTTACATTTCAATCCATTGGAGTATTATATTCTTTATATGGATCATATACCTATGCATAATTTGTAACCATGCATTGGCCATTTGGATAATATTGGTTCCCTGAGTTATGCAGATCCTCCAAATATCAAACCATTATATTTGTTAAATTAACTACCACTTTCATCAAACAAATCTTAAGTATTGTGAAGCTCAAATTTTATAATTGGCAGCAAATATGGGTTTTTATGATTATTTATTTTATTACAGAAGTTGTAAGTTTATAGAACAATCATGCATAAAATACAGGATTCCCATATACCACCTGTGGCAGTTTGATATTATTTATGAATTCCAAAAAGAGATATTTATTTGTAAACTGGTCTGTTCCTCTGGGCATGATACCCTTTGATTGTATTAGATTCAGCTGAGATGTCTTTGATTAAGCAATGTTAAAATTAGGGCTTTGATTTGACCACTTTAGTAGAGTGTAACAGTTCCCGCCCCCTTGGTGGGCTATATAAACGGGCATTCACTCAAGGATAACACAGAAATACATACACAGAAGTAGATACGGGAGAAAAGAGGAAGGGAACTCCATTGACACCGAAGAGGATCCTGCGGCCCCGGGGAAGAGAGATGAGTCATTTGCCTGACAGTTTATAGCTGACCTTGTAAAGAGACCTGAACATCTGAGCCCGGAAAGAAATGAGCCCTCCAGCCTACAGCTGAGATCAGAAAGCGCTGGGACCACAGAGCCTTACGAGAGAGAGAGGAAGGCTGAACCCTAGCAGACATCGACTGCCATCTTGCTTCAACACATAGCAACAGACATTGGGTGAGGAAGTTCCTCTTATGGTACCTTGAGTTGGACTCTTTAGGGCCTTGTAACTGTAAGTTTTTTCCCCAAATAAGTACCCTTTATAAAAGCCAACAGATTTCTGGTACTTTGCATCAGCACCCCTTTGACTGACTAATACATCACCCCACCACCAACACATTGCATTGTTGTGAAATGTTTGCTAAAATTGGTGATAGCACATTTTTATAGTTGTACTATCAATAAAAGTCCATGGTTTAATTACATATGTTTGTTAGTGTAGGTCCATGGATTATTTTTTTAATATTTGTTCTGTATAACCATATATACAATCTAACATGTCCCCTTTTAATCACATTCAGATATATATATATACACATATATATATTAGTGCTGTTAATTTTGTTCACCATGTTGTGCTACCATCACCACCATCCATTACCAAAACATTTTCATCATTCCAAAAAGTAACACTGTACTTTTTAAGTCTTAATTTCCCATTCTCTACCCCATCCCCTCCCCTGGTAACCTGTATTCTAGATTCTGACTGTATGAGTTTGCTTCTTCTACTTGTTTCAAATCAGTGAGATCATACAATATTTGTCCTTTTGCATCTGGCTTATTTCACTCAACATGATGTCTTCCAACTTCAACTGTGTTGTCACATGTATCAAGACTTCATTCCTTTTTACAGCTGAGCAATATTCCATTGTATGTATATACCACATGTAGCAGTTTGACAGTTTGATATAGTTATGAATTCCAAAAATAGATATTGGATTATGCTTGTAAACTGGTCTATTAATCTGGACATGATTAAGTTATGATTAGGACATTGATTGGGCCATGTCAGTAGGGCATTGAGCCCTGCCCCTTGGTGGGTGGGGTCTCAAAGATAAAAGACATGGCAAAGGACAGAGTTGGAGTTTTTAATTGGAGTTCTGATGTTGGAGTTTTGATGCTGGAGCCCAGGGAGGCAAGCAGACAGAGGAGCTTGGTCGTGAGGAAGGAGAGAAGGCCTCGGGATAGAGACGGGCCATATGCCTAATAGTCTACAGTTGACCTTGTGGAGAGAGGCAAAGCTTAGGGAGCCTCATAGTCTACAGCTGACCTAGTGGAGGAAACAGAGGAGCTGAGTCTGGAGAGAAACAGGAGCCCCGGGAAGAGAGGAACCCAAGAAGCCTAAACCCTGGCAGATGTTGGCAGCTGTCTTGTTCCAACACGTGGCCATGGACTTTGGTGAGGAAAGTAACTTATGCTTTATGATCTGGTAACTGTGGGCTTCTACCCCAAATAAATACCCTTTATACAAACCAACCGATTTCTGGTATTTTGCATCAGCACTCTTTTGGCTGACTAATACACCACATTTTGTTTTTTCCTTCATTGGTTGTGGACACTCTGGTTGTTTCCATCTTTTAGCATTTATGAATAATTATGCTGTGAACATTTGTGTACAAATATCTGGAACCCTTCTTTCGATTCTTTTGGGTATACATCAAGCAGTGAAATTGCTAGGTCATATGGCAATTCTATAAACAGCTTTCCGAGAAACTATCTTCCACAGCAGCTGCACCATTTACCTTTCCACCAACAATGAATGAGTGTTCCTATTTCTCTGTATCCTCTCCAACACTTGATATTTTCCATTTTTTAATAGCAGTCCTTCTAATGGGTGTGAAATGGTATCTCACTGTGCTTTTGATTTGCATTACCCTGATGGCTAATGATGCTGAGCATCTTTTCATGTACTTTCTAGCCATTTGTATAACTTCTTTGGAGATGTCCATTCAAGTCTTTGGCCCATTTTTAAATTGGGTTGTTTGTCTTTTTGTTGTTAAGTTGAAGGATTTCTTTATGTATACTGGATATTAAACCTTTATCAGATATGTGGTTTCCAAATATTTTTCTGCCATTGTATAGGTTGTTATTGTACTTTCATGTTAAAGTCCTTTAAGCCATAATTTATTTTATTTTATTTTTTAGGAGGTACCGGGGATTAAACCCAGGACCTCGTACATTGGAAGCAGGTGCTCAACCACTGAGCTACATCTGCTCCCCAATGAGAGTTGGTTTTTTCATTTGTTTTTGTTTTTAGGAGGTACTGGGGATCAAACCCAGGACCCTGTACGTGGGAAGCAGGCATTCAACCACTTGAGCTACATCTGCTCCCCTAAGCCACAATTTTTTATTTTGATGAGGTCCCATTTAGTTATTTTTTCTTTTGTTGCTTGTGCTTTGGGTGTAAAGTCTAAGTAATCTTTGTCTAACACATGGTCCTGAGGTTGCTTCCCTACATTTTCTTTTTCTTCTAGGAGGTTGATAGTTCTAGCTTATATTTAGGTCTTTGTTCCATTTTGAGCTGATTTCTGTATATGGTGTAAGGTAGGGGCTCTCCTTTTTTTATTTTATTTTTATTTTTGTAATAGGAAATCCAGTTTTCCCAGCACCATTTGTTTCAGAGACTGTTCTTACCCAATTGAGTGTTCTTTGCCCCGTTGTAAAAAATGAGTTGGCCATAAATGTGAGGGTTGATTTCTGATCTCTCAATTCAATTCCTCTGGTTTATATGTCTATCCTTGTGCAAGTACCATGCTGTTGTCATTACTGTGGCTTTGTGATAAAGTTTAAGATTGAGAAGAGTGAGTCTTCCAACTTCACTATTCTTTTCCAAGATGGCTTTAGCTGTATAGGTCCCATTACCCTTCCCTATAAATTTGATAATCGGCTTTTTTTTTTTTTTTTAGGTTTTATGTATATATATATATATTTTTTTTAATTTTTTAAAAATTATTTAAGCTCATCACTCGTACATAAACATACATAAACAGTAAGTGTATAGTAATAGTTATGAACTTACAAAACAAACATACATAACATCATACAGGGCTCTCTTACCTCACCCTACCACCAATACCTTGCTTTGTTGTGAAACATTTTTAACTAATGATGAAAGAACATCCTCAAAATATTACTACTAAACAAAGTATCTTACATTTGGTGTATTTTTCCCCCAACTCATCCTATTATTATTATTATTATTTATAAATGAACATACCTAAACAATAAGTGTGTGGTAAAAGTTGTGAACTTACAAAGCAAACATACATAACATCATAGAGGGGTCCTATAACATCTAACCATCACCAACATCTTGCATTGTTGTGGGACATTTGTTACAAATTATGAAAGAATATCATCAAAATCTTACTACTAATTGTAGTCCATATCTTACATTTGGAGTATTTTCCCCCATCCCACACTATTATTATTTTTTAAAATATATTTTTATTACAGAAGTTGTAAACTTATGATTGGCTTTTTCATTTCTACAAATATTATTGGAATTTTGATTGGGATTGCATTGAATCTATAAATACAGCTAGGTACTATTGACATCTAATGATATTTAATCTTCCAATCCATGAACATACAAAATCCATCCATTTATTTAGGTATTATTTGATTTTTTTTTTAGCAATGCTTTGTAGTTTTCTGTGGACAAGTCCTTTAAATCCTTGATTTATTCCTAGATATTTGATTCTTTTAGTTGCTATTCTGAATGGAATTTTTTTTCTTGATTTCTTCTTCTGATTGTTCATTGCTTATGTATAGAAACACTAGTGATTTGGGGTGTTGATCTTGTACCCTGCCACTTTGCTAAATTTGTTTATTAGCTCCATTAGCTTTGTTGTAGATTTTGGGGGAGCTTTTTATATAGGATCATGTCATCTGCAAATAGTAAAAGTTTTAATTCTTCTTTTCCAATTTGGATCCCTTTTATTTATTTTTCTTGCCTAATTTCTTCTGGCTAGAAATTCTAGGACAATGTTGAATACCAGTGGTGACAGTGGGCATCCTTATCCTGTTCCTGATCTTAGAGGGAAAGCATTCAGTGTTTCACCATTAAATAGGATGGTAGTTGTGGGCTTTTCATATATGCCCTTTATCATGTTGAGGAAGTTTCCTTCTATTCCTAGTATTCTAAGTGTTTTTATCAAGATGGGGTGCGGGATTTTGTCAAATGCTTTTTCTGAATCAATTGTGATGATCATGTGTTTTTTCTTCATTCTCTTATTGCAGTGTATTACATTAATTGGTTTCTTATGTTGAACAACCTTGCATACCAGGGATAATACCCGCTTAATCATACTATTAATTCTATTAATTGATACTAATTCTTTTAATATGCTGTTGGATTCAGTTTGCTAGTATTTGCTGAGGATATTTGCATTCATATTCATAAGAGATGTTGGTCTGTAGTTTTCCTTTCAGGTGGTATCTTTATCTGGCTTTGGTATGGGAGTAATGTTACCTTGTGGAATGAATTAGGGAGTATTCCCTCCCCTTCAATTTTTTCGAAGACTTTGAGAAGAACTCGAGATAGGTTGTGGCAGTTTGATATTGTTTATGAATTCCAAAATAGATATTGGATTATGTTTGTAAACATGGTCTGTGCCTCTGGGCATATTAGATTATATTGGATTCAGAGGTTTCACTTTTACTTGATTGTTAAATAATGATTAAGGCTTTGAACGGGCCACATCAGTATGACAGAGAAAACAACAAGGCGGAGGAGTTGGTTGGAGTTTTTAATGCTGGAGCCCTGGGAAGTAAACACATGGAGAAGCAGATATGTGAGGAAAGAGAGAAGGCTCCATTAGACACGGCAGAGGCCCCGGAAAGAGAGAGGAGCCATTCACCTGGTAGTTTACAGCTGGCCTTGTGGAGAGAGCAGAGCAGCTGAGCATGGAGAGAAACAAGCCCGGGAGAGAGATGAAAGTTATCCTAGCCTATAGCTGATAAATTGGAAGAAGCTGGGGGCCATGGAGCTTTAAGACAAAGAGGAAACCTGAACTCTTACAGACATCGGCAGCCATCTTCTCCAACATGTGGCAACAGACTTTGGTGAGGGAAGTAACTTATACTTTATGGCTTTGTGAATGTAAACTTCTACTTCAAATAAATACCCTGTATAAAAGCCAACAGATTTCTGGCATTTTGCATCAGCAACCCTTTGGCTAATACACAGGTCTTCTTGGAATGTATGGTAGAATTTCCCCATGAAGCTATCTGGTCTTGGGCTTTAATTTGTTGGGATGTTCTTGATTACTAATTCAATCTCTTTACTGGTAATTGGTTTGTTGAGATCTTCTGTTTCTTCTTGAGTCAAATGTAAGTAGTTTGTTTGTTTCTAACAATTTGTCCATTTCATTTAAGTTATCCAATTTATTGGATTACAGTTGTTCACAGTATTCCCTTTTGGTTCTTTTAATTTCAGCTGGGTCAATAATAATGCCCCTTTTCATTTCTAATTTTATTTATTTGCATCTTCTCGCCTTTTTTCTTTTGTCAGTCTAGCAAAATGTCAATTTTATTCACCTTTTCACAGAACCAACTTTTGATTTTGCTGATTCTCTCTTTTTTGTTAGTTTGTTTTCTATTTCATTTATCTCTGTCTAATCTGTTCTTTCCTTTCTTCTGATCACTTTGGGTTTAGTTTGCTCTTCTTTTTCTAGTTCTTCCAGTTTTGAGGTTAGGTCTCTGATTTGAAGTCTTTCTTCTTTTTTAATGTAAGCATTGAGGACTATAAATTTCCCTCTCAGCACTGTCTCCCCTGAATCCCATAGGTTTTAATGTGTTGTATTTTTATTCTCATTTTTCTCAAGATATTTCCTAACTTTATTTGTGATTTCCTCTTTATCTCATTGGTTGTTGAAGAGTATGTTTAATTTCCACATATTTGTGATTTTTCCATTTCTCCCTCTGTTATTGATTTCTAGGTTCATTCTGTTGTGGTCTGAGAATTTACAAACTATTATTTCAATATTTTTTAATTTATCAAGACTTGTTTTGTGACCTAACATATGATCTATCCTGGAGAATGATCCATGTACATTTAAGAAAAACATGTATTCCATTTTTTGAGGGGAGAAGTGCTATGTTTATGTAAGTCTGTGAGGTCTAGATGATTTAAAGTATCATTCAAATCTTATATTTTCTTATTGATCTTCTGATTAGATGTTCTATCCATTATTGAGAGTGGTATATTAAAGTCTCTTACTATCAATGTAGAACTGTCAATTTCTCTCTTCAAATATGTCATCATTTGCTTCATATTGTTTGGGGCTCTACTGTTAGGTACCTATATATTTATAATCGTTACATCTTCTTGTTGAATTGTGCTTTTATCAGTATATAATGACCATATTTGTCCCTCATAACTGTTTTTGAGTTAAAGTCTATTTTATCTGATATTAGTTATAGCTACCCGAGCTCTCTTTTGGTTCCTATTTGCATGGTGTGTTTTTTCCAGCCTTTCACTTTCAACCAATTTGTATCTTTGAATTTAGCGAGTATCTTACAGACAGCAAATAGTTGGGTCATGCTTTTTTATCCATTCTGCCAGTCTCTGAATTTTGACTGCAGAATTTAATTCATTTACATTTCAAGTCACTACTGATAATGGAGGATTTTCTTCTGCCATTTTGCTATTTGGCTTTTGTATATCTTATACTTTTTTGTCCCTCACTTCCATTAATGCCTACTTTTGTATTTATTAGAATGTTTGTGTTGTACCACATTGAGTGCCTTCTCATTTCTATCTTGATGTGTGTGTGTATATATATATATATACACACACGCTCTACTATATATAATCTACTATATACAAGGATAGTAGATTATATATGTAATGTATATAAAATATAATCTATTATCCTTGTGGTTACCATGGTGTTAAAATTTAATATCCTACTTCTATAACAATCATATTTGTTTTGATACTAACTTAACTTCAATAGCATGCACATATACTTTTCTTATATCCTCTGTCCCCCACCTTTTTTGGTTTGTGTGCTTGTTATCATTTATATCTTTGTACATTGTATGTCCAAAATCATAGATTTATCATTACTTTTTATGCATTTGCATTTTAGCACCTATAGGAATTAAGAAGTGGAGTTACATATCAAACAATGCACTACAATAATATTGGCATTTATAATTACCCAAAGGGTTACCGTCACTGCAGGTCTTTATTTCTTTACACTGTTTTGAACTGCTGTCTAGTGTCCTTTCCTTTCAGTCTGAAGAATTCCCTTTAGTCTTGCTTGTAGGGTAGGTCTAGTGGAGATGAACCCCATCAACATAGGTTTCTCTGAGAGCGTTTTAATCTCAACTTCATTTTTGAAAGAAAAGTTTCGCTGGATATAAAATTCTTGGCTGGAAATTGTTTTCTTCAGCACTTTAAGGATTTCAACCCACTGCCTTCTTGCCTCCATGGTTTCTGATGAGAAATTGACACTCAATCTAATTGGGACTTCCCTTGTATGTAACATGCTGCTTTTCTCTTGGAGTTTTCAGAACTCTCTCCTTGTTCCTTGCACTCGATAGTGTAATCAATATATGATGGGGTATTATTTTTCTTTGTATTTATCCTGTTTGCTGTTCTTTGGGCTTCTTGGAAGTGCATATCCATGTCTCTTCTTAAGTTTGAGAAGTTCTGTGTCATTTCTTTGAATATTCCTTCTACCCCCTTCTCTCTTTCTTCTCCTTCTGGGACTCCCTTAATACATATATTGGTGCACTTGATGGTGTCCCAGAGGTGTCTTAG
Source organism: Cabassous unicinctus (assembly GCA_029593785.1). Taxonomy (NCBI): domain Eukaryota; kingdom Metazoa; phylum Chordata; class Mammalia; order Cingulata; family Chlamyphoridae; genus Cabassous; species Cabassous unicinctus. The sequence continues at coordinate 20,373 of JAQZBX010009270.1, forward strand.
GCTATTTTCGCCTTTAATATTTCTTTTTTTTTTTCTTCTTCTCAGCCTGACTCATTTCAAGTTTCTTGTATTCTGGTTCACTGATTCTTTCTTCTGCCAGCTCCATTCTGCCCTTGAAACCCTCCTGGGAGTTTTTCATGCAGTTATTCTAGTTTTCAACTCCAGCAGTTTTGTTTGGTTCCTTTTTAAAATTTCTATCTCTTTATTAAGACTCTCATATTGTTAATTCATTGTTTTCCTGATATCATTTAGTTCTTTCTCTATTTTCCTTCATCTCCTTAAACATTTTTTAGATCATTTTTTCAGAACCTTCATTCGGTATGTCCAGATTCTCATCTTCTTTGTTGGTGTTTCCTGGATCTTTATCCTCTTCTTTTGGTTGGGCCATCATTTCCTGTTTGTTTGTCATGTACTTTTTTGTTATACACTGTATATTTTGTTATTTTAAAATGTTAACTCCTGGGTTTATTTCCTGAGATGTCTGATTCTTGATTTTATAACCATCTGCTGATAAGACAAAGATTTTCTTGAGCTTCAGCTCTCCTACCAGGAAGGTCTGCCCAGGGTGAATGCAGTGTGTAGGGATTTACCTGTCTTTCTGGGTCTCTGTCTTATCCTGGGCTTTTGCTTGTTAGCTGTTTTGGAGTTCCCCTGTTTGCAGGAGTTTGATTGTCCTCTCTGTTTCCCAGGAGACAGACCTCACTCCTGGGTGTTTGAAGGTGGCAGGACTTTGCCCCAGACTGTCATCCTCTATAGTTTCCTATACTCCTTTTGTTGTCTCAAGCTACTTTTGCTTTGAGAGCTAATTCTGGAGGAGGGCATGCCAGAGAAGACTCTCCTAATCAGTCTTTCCTAGTCAAAACAGGGACGGGGCCACACAAAGGGGACACAGACCATCTCCAAAGTGTCCTGAGGATGAGATCAGGAAAGGTGCCCAGAGCTTCTTCTCCAAGACTCCCCAAAGCTAAGATTCCCTGGTCCACTCAGAAAATGCAGCCCCTCAACTAACTGTTCCCCTCAGCCCTGAGGAAACACCACCTCTTTAAGTCTCCACCACCATAGTTTCTGGCTGGGGCAGGTTGAAATAATGGCTGTTGCCACCTACATCCTGGGAAGAATTGAAACAATGGCTGCCCTCAGAGCCAGCCTCCGGTGATCCAAATTTGCTAATCAAAAGCCATGGTCAGTGATAAGCTGTACCCACCAGTGGTCTTGCGGAAGAGGACTTTTATGTCCCTTTCTGTCACCAGCAGCTAGCCAGGGGATGGACCCCACTGTGGCCTGCTGTAAGAGTGGAGGATAGGCACTGGGAGCTGTCACATGGAGGGAGCAATTTACTGTTCTTTCACCGTAATTTTTCAGCCTCTTCTTCCCACACTTCCCTCGATGCTGTACGGGGTTCTTCTGGGCTCTGGAGTTTCAAAATAGTTGTTTCAGACAGTTCTTTTTCTGTTTTATAGTTGTTTTTGTGGAAAGACTGAGTCCTGGAGCTCCCAACTCTGCCATCTTCCCAATTTCCAGTACTTGCTCTTTCACATTCTGTTTTTTTCCTTCATGTCACAAGTTTCCTTCACTCATTTTCAACAGAATACCTGCCACGTCCCCAAGTCTTAAAAACCATAGTTTATAAATAATTCTTTCAAGTAGAGCGAAGTTCCATGAAAAGAATGTTTATGTTGGCATATCATTTAACTGCACAAGTGTGTGTCCTTCATACTTCAGTGTACAGCAGAAATGCTTTTGGCACCCTTCCCTTTTCATCACATGGGTTTCTAAGAAGGTGTATACTCAAGGTTCAAGATTTAAAAAGTTAAAAATGTTTACTGGTTCAACCAAGAACCCTTTTATTTAATTAATTATTAATTCATTAATGAAATTGTACATATATTCACTATGGATCTATGGCAGTGAGTAATAAAATGACTACTAGAATAGTCTGGGGCTACTGCTTTTGCACCATCTGTGCAAATGCTAACACAGTGAAAAAGGCAAATAATGTCTTGGTATTATTATGAAAATGATTTTGACCTCATGGACCCGCTGAAAGTGTCTTGGGATCCCCTATGGGTACAGTGACCACATTTTGTGAATCTCTGTTCAAGATTATACTCGTTAAGAACGCTTGACAGATTTTGGAGTCCGACTGCTCACTAGAATATTTAGCCCATGAGAGCAGAATCTTTGTTTTTTTCATTTATGTATCCTAAGCACTTAATACAGTCTCTAGCACATGATGTAATTACTCAAATATAATTTATTGAGTCAAAGAAAGAATGAATGTGTGCATGAATTCTGGTGCCTCTCCTGTCTTCTCCCATCCACTCTCCCCTTGCCATTCAGTCTCTGTACTGAATTGCTCTGTTATTTAGTTTTCTCATCTGTAAAATAGAGATAATATCAGTACCTAAGTTACAAATTTATTTTAAGGTTTGAATGTAAAAATGCATTAAAATGCTTCACAGAATGACTAACAAATAGTAGTTGTATTCCTCTATTAAAAATATATTAAGGATCTATAACTGTCTCAGAAAACAGGTTCTGTTGCCTATAATAGTGTTTCAGTCAAAAGAGAAGTGTATCACACACAAATTTAGATGTAGGATAAGCAGTTTATGGCTTGGATGGTAGCTCCAAAACATCTTCAGGCACCCAGACTTCCACTTTTCTGCTCCAATATCTTAACTGCATGATATGCATCTTAATTTCACCTCCTGGTCCAAAATAGCTGCTGAAGCTCCAGGTATCACTTCTGCATTGAAGGCCAGAAAAAGGAAGCTAGCAAGGTGTTTTTTTTTTAAAGGGGCGCTCCTAGTTGACTCAGCTCCCTTTAATCAACTTTCTCAGAACTCCCACACCCAAATTTTACATTTCATTAGCAGCTATGTAGCCAAATAAAAGGGAGGCAGAGAAGTGAGCCTTTTATTCAATGTATCAATATGTCTAGCTAAAAATTAGGGTTCCTTTATTCAGGAGGAGGAGGAAAACTCATTGCTTCTGATGGAACAGTGAAATAGGTGCTACAAAGATATAAAATGGTTCTAAGTGCCTTCCCTCTTGTGCAGAAATCTGACTGGTAAGGATGCTATTTGCTTCTGCATGGAAATAACAACTGTTTGACCTAGCACTGAACTCAGCACCTCACCCTTGGCCTTTATCCCCACTAAAGGTCAGAGATTGTGCACCAGACTGTATCTAGTGCCTCTACGGTCTCCCTAGGATCAAGAGATGGAAATTTATATGTGCAGTGCGTCAGATGTGATTCAGCTACACTTATGACTAACCATTTTAGGCTGAACTGAGAGCACTACAGTCTTTCTAAGTTTCCTGAATCTTATCCCAATTATATTTCATTTAATAACACTCAGTGAAATATCGGGTGGCAGGGGAAATGAAACTACATGCTTTTATAGGATCATTCATCAAGAACTAATTGAAGCTTTCATACAGTTTAGTGCTGATAAAACAGTGTAACAATAAACAATAACAAAATTCACTGGAGAAGGATTTGTTTTGCCGTGAGGAAAATGGTTCTGTTTCATCCTGGGATCCCTGGTTAAAAGAGTCTCCAATTTACTAAGGGATAAGCACAGGCTCCTCTGCATAATGACGGGGTGGAAGCTGTGTCAAACGTGTTAGTGCTGCTCCGCTGGAGCCTTTCTCATCCTAAGTATTTGCTATTGTGTGTGAATCGGGCAGGAGGCTGCAGGACCAATAGGATTTTTAAGAGTTTCTCTTTGCTATTTATTGTTATTGTGCTTGAAGGGGCTCCGCTGTCATTGCTATTGGAAAATATAGAAAACTCTTAAAGTGTTCTTTCACAAAGTTTAGATTATTTAAAATCCCAATTTAAGAATTTAGTTTAGTACTTGTGTGTAAAGAGTCACTAGTTCTTTGTCATTGGAATCCCTGTTCTTCCACATGTGGTGTTTGGGCATCTGGTTGAATTGAAAGGGAAGAAGAGAATGCACACCTTAATCATTCTTTTCAGGGTGATTTGAAGCAAATAGTAGCAAAATGAAATGTATGAAAAATATGCTGTGAACCACTGTACAGCTTGATGTCCATTTGTGTAGACTCCTTAAAATGTGCTGTTATAATTATGTGACTCAGACGGCAGTCAGCACCATGTTGTATGTGAAATGACTTATAACTGGAATGCCATTTATGTAATAATCACAGATTTTATTGGCAAAACCCATTACCTAGACCCAATTTGACTGTAGGTAATAATGACTGGACTACTATCACCATTTTAAAACCGAAACTCAAATAGCATGGTGTGAACACAGATTTTAGACAAATGATCATCATATTATAAAGCTCATAGGGTGATATGAATGGTCATCTTTCATAGACACCATTGATATTGATGAATGCACTTTGAAAACCTACCTGCAAAGTAAGAAATCCTGGTAATGTAGATATGGTCAGATGTTGTAATTTTAAAATGCAAATTTTTGTTCAAATTTACTTTGCCTTATAAAAAGTAATTTCTCTTTAGGACTTTTAAAACAGTGGCTTTCTCAAAATTTTAACACATCATAAACAAACCAGTGGCAAGCCCAACATTCCCTAGAATTAGAAAATTTTAGAGACCACAATCACTTTCAGTTGGCTAAGAAATCAAATTAGTGCTTCATGTACTTAGTTGTCAGTTGCTTCAGTTAATTTGTAACATCGCTGATGAACAAGGTATAAGTTCATATCATTGTGTATAAGAACTTTCAGTATAATAGATGTGCTATATTTGAAGATAAAATAGGTGTTATGGTTTCAAATGATAAACCTTACTTGACTATCCATGTAGATTTTCAAATAGAATTTAGAGCAAAGGGATCAGATGGTGGGAACAGAAACAGACAAGCCTAAATTAAATTAGCATGATTCTCGAATGCTTCCACTGTGGTTCTCAAACAAACTAGGCAGCTTCCATCCCAGGGCCTTTGCACTTACTGTTCCCTCTGCATGACACCCTTTTCTCAATATTTCACAGGGTTTGCTCACTTACTTCTTTCAGGCCTTGCTCAAATGCCACCTTTTCAGTGAGGTCTTCCTGACCACCTTCTTTTGTATTGCAATCCCCACCCTTCTAGTGCATATACCCTACTTGCTACATATCTTATTTTTTCTGTAAACACTTATCATCTGATACCTATATATTATTTATTCATTTATTTGCTTGCTGTACCTCCACTGTCTAGAGTTTAGGCTCCCTGAAGGCAGGTATTCTGTTTGCTTTTTTCTCTGCTGGGTCCCAGCCACTATTCCAGTGCCTCAACTGTAACAGAATTGGAATTCTAGCCCTCCCTATCACACATATTTGCTGTTTGAGCTTAGGCCAGTCACTTAGCCCACTTGTGCCTGTTTCCTAAACATGAATAATGATGATGCCTCTTGCTCAGGGTAATTCTGCTGATTAAATGAAAGAATATGAGTGAAAACTCTTATTCAGTGCTAATGATTGCTGTTGTAACATCAAGTGGCTTTGAGAAAATGAAGGAGGTATTAGATTTTGCCTGCTTTAAAAGAAAATGAAGGAACAGATGTGGCTCAAGCGTTTGAGCTCCCACCTCCCACATGGGAGGTCTTGGGTTCAGTCCCCAGTGCCTCCTGAAAAAACAAAAACAAACAACAAGCAAAACAAACGAAAAAATCAACTCAGGGAAGCTGATGTGGCTGAGTGCTGGCTTCCCAAATATGAGGTCCCCAGTTCAATCCTCGGCCCCTGGTACCTCAAAAAATAAAAATAAAAAAAGCGAGACTTGAATCAAGGTGTTGATCTTGGTATATAAATTAAGGCTATGGATCTTTTGTCAAAAGGATGACTATTGCAAATTGTTCATCAAGTAACAATGCAGCAATCAGTTAATCTTGCATATAAAAGCAGGCATTTATAGAAATAGCTGACCAGGGTTAGAGGTGACATTTACATGTGAGAGAGAATTTTAAGGATGAAAATTTAGGTGGGGTGAAGGTGGTAAGGTGATGGAATTATCTTGCCTTTATGAGAAATAAACTGTTGAATATGGCCTCATTAATAATATATTTATAAGAAAGGTGAGCTTTATAGTAAGAAAGGGTAGTAATCTGAAGTTTACAATTCCTGATTTGGGGAATAAATGAGGATTAAATAAAATAATGTGCATGTGAGCTAATTTCATAATAAAGTGCTAGCACACAGTAGGTGCTCAAAGTACGGTCATTGTTCTTCATGCTTTTTGAATGACATTTAATAATTCTTGAGTGGATCTTGAATTTTAGATAGTTTATTTCAGACTGCTTTTGAGATGATCATATAGTTTTTATTCTTTGACCTGTTGAGAAATATATGAGCAGTCCTTGAATTACTGCAATGAATTTTTAAATTCATATTGATTTGTATTTTAATATTGGCTTTCATGTGCTATTATTTTATTTGGGAACTTTGCATTTATAATAACATAGTAATTTTCAGCATTTTAAGCTACTTAGGTAATGCTTTGATTTTAGGTTTATAAAAGTTTTACAAGTAATTAGAAAGCTTTTTTTTTTCCATAGGTTTAAAATATTTATAATAATATTTACCCAGAGCATCTCAGAGATAGAGTTATTTGAGAATGTTCTTAATATCTTCTGCAATTATTGGTTTACTAATATTTCTTGAGTCAATTTGATGACTTATAGTTTCAAAGAAAATTATCCATTTCTAGCAAACTTGCCAATTTATTAACATAGTTTGCCAGTGAAAATAGGATAAATTTTTTGCTATATATATATTTGTCCAACCTACAGCCATTCTTTCTGGTAAAAGAGAGAATTCCAAGAATTCTCTGAATGTTTGTATGTAGTTGTCATTTTCAGTAGTTATCCAAACAAATGGGTCTACCAAACACTTCTTTCATAATATTCTCAATAAATAAAGGTTATTAGTGCTTTCAATTTTAGACTGCATCCCCTTAGATTTCAGTGTTTTAGTAACAATAAATATTAATCCAGCATTAGAGATGGGCTAGAGTAGGGGTGATGGTTCTTTCTGCTGGCTCAAGTATTTTCATTTGGAATTTTAAATTTTGTTTAACCTTAAATTTCCATTAAGCAAATGAAAGAGAGGTGGTATTATTTTATACCCTCCTCCTTGAAGTAAAAAGAAACAAACAAGCAACAAAAACATAGGTGAACAATAAAAAGCTATAGCCAGGTCTTGCTGCATGAATATATCTAGCCACATTTCAATATTCATTTCTCATCTGAAACTACAAGCAGATTTGTGAGAGTAGCAGAAGTGGTGAAAGAATTGTTACATAATTAGAATAACAATAAGTCTACTTTGGTCCATAGTTGCATTCCCCCCTTTTGTGTATTCATTCCTCAATCTTGAGCATTTTGGGATGGTGATGACTACTCTGCTTCTGACTGAGATGGGGTTTATATCCCATGGGGCAGATGGATGGAACTGTCTTGTTTGCAGTTGTAGATACTTTCTATTTTTCGGGATAGGCATTGCCCTTATCATCCTTAATGTTAGTTGTCCTGGGTGATTCTGATGAACTGGAGTTTAAGTGTTGGCTGCAACTCTGTTGTGATTCAGGGCTCAACTGGCATATGAACAGCCAGAAGAATTAAGTCTCTGGGACATATATTTAATGAGTATATGCTATTATAGGTTCAAACAAATGGGACAGAATAACCATGAGTAGGAAAATTATAAGTGAGTCTTACTCTGATACATTGGAGAGATAGGTTATCATATATTCCAAGGTAGGGCTGACCAATGGGGTGCTGATTTCCTGGAGTTGTCTGTCCTACTATAGTGTCCAGATATCTGTAGAGCCCTCAGGAACACCCCTGATTGAAGCACTGTTTACTGTGACAGTCAGTGAGTGCCTCCTGAGATGTGCAGAAGTGTAACCTCTGGAATGACTTCACAACTCACTTTGAAATCTCTTATCCTAAATCTCATTTGTATTTAATATTTCCTCCTTTTGGTCAAGGTGTTTTTCCAAATGCATTGCTAGTTGGCACTTGGTAATAATCCCTTGGTGCCAGGGAGGCACATCCCTGGGAGTCATGTCCCATACTGGGGGTAGGGGAAGCAATGAGATTTTGTGCTGAGTTTGGCTTAGAAAGAGGCCACATTTGAGTAACAAGGAGGTTTATAGGAGATAACACATAGGCAATATATATTACTAGGCTAAGTTTCAATTTTACAAGAATAAGGATTCTTAAGTACAAGCATTAATATCAAGGTCCTGGTATATTGGTCTGTCTTCTTTCACTAGAAGACCTGAAACTTATAAACAACCTTATAATTCTCACCCTTCCACTTGTTATGCAGGTTTATATATTTTCTATTCCATTCTCTTCTTTAAAAACACAAATCTGCATATGTTGGATTTAATTGTAAACCCTCTTTATCAATGATTTTCTGGCTGATTTCACCAATTTATATTTTCCAGGTTTTCTCAAGCTTGTTTTCCACATCATAGATTCAGTGTTCAGCATCATATAGTCTTAATTTGACTGTTTCTAAGAATATTTAAATTTTAACTATAACATAATTTTTTCCCCTTACTATATCTCCTTGGCTTATCTAACTTAGATTTTATTCATTCTGTTTCCTCGTCTTATCTTATTTTATCAAATTTAAATATGTAGTTTATATGTTCTTTATTTTTCTGAGAGTGCCTAATACTTATCTAAAATTTTACATTACTGATTAATATATTCTTCCTCCATATGTGTCATCCTATATTTTTTGTATTTTTTCCTCTTGCAGATTTTTTATTAGCATAAATAACTTATAAGGTATTTTTGCTTTTGTTTTTCTTTGCTCATTCTTAAATGGGGCAGCATGATGAAGACCTGCTATTATCTGAAAAATAGATAAAATGAATTTTACTTCTCTCAGTCCCCTTAAAAAATTAACCTAGAGTATTGCACAGAACTGGGTAGTGCTGGTGTGTATAATAAGCATCTTTCACTCTATGCCAATATTTAATATTTCATAATAACATGGCGTTTATGTTTAGTGCTTAGTTTCACTTATATGAATCCTGCTTTGAAATACCAGAGCCCAGAATGTAGGGAATGGACCTAATCTGCTGTCTTCACATCTTCATCCACAATTCATTATCTAACCCACTGTATTCAGATTTCTATCTTCACCATGTCATGATCCATTAGCCAAATCTAATGGACAAATCTCACCTATTTCTTTTAAGCATGCAGCAGCATTTTACCACTCCCATCTTCTTGCAACCACTCTCCTCACATATATCTCCTATTTTTGTAAGCTGTCTCCTTTCCCTAAGCTTCTACATAATGGAGTGCCTCTGGGATTGATTTAAGGCCCTTTTCTCACCTCTATTTCTACTCACTTCCTAGATGATCTCACTCAAACCTTTGGCTTTAAATACACTGCACATGCTGTTGAATTTCAAATTTGTATTTTAAGCTTTCATGTCTACTCTAACTTCCAGACTTCCAAATCTAGGACACCTACTTCTTATATCTTCTGAGATGTCTTATAAATATCTCAAGCTTAATATGTCAAAAAGAAAGATTTTTATTTTGTTCCCTATTTTATTTACTTTCTTCTCTCACACTCCAGGAAGGATCTTTGTTTCACAGGAAACCATCATCTACCCAATTTTTCAAAATAGAGATTTAAGAGCCTCACCCCTATTATTTCTCCAATCTACCACTCAACCGCCAGCCAGAGAAGTTAAAGTACGTAGACCATGTCATTTGACTTTCCTGATACATTCTTTCAATTATTCCCTTTTCTATTATAATGCTATTTGAACTTCTTGTCACAACTTCATTTAGTTCCTGAGTCCTCATTCTTCTGCCTCTTTTTCCAACCTCATCTTGACCGTTTTCCCCCTCAGTCAACACCTGAAAAGATCATGCTGTTTTCTTTGCTCTTCTTTGATCATTTCAAGTCCTTTTCCTTCCCTGGGCTTTTACTTTGGCTTCTAAAACTTCTGGGAATGTTATTCCCCCATCCCTTTCAAAGGCAAGTTTAATATCATCCTTTAGTTATCAGTTTAAATGTCATCTCATCAGAGAGGTCTTCATGACTACTGCATCTAAGGCAGGTTCAACAGCTTCCATTGTTTTCTTATGGTACTTATCACAATCTGTAATCATCTTCATATATATTTTTTCAATGTTCTTGAGGATGGGGACCTTACCTAATTCCCCATTATATACTCATCTCTTAGCATGACATCTGCAGGTCTAGATAAAAACTCTAGAGGCTTTAGGCATTGATACAGGGTAGATAACTCATTGACCAAATATTAATTTTAAAACATATTAAAGTGCAAGATAATTGCAAGGAAATATAACAAAAATCTGGTATTTCTCATGATGGTCATCGTGAGCAAATAACATGGTAAACTTTAGAATGTCTCTCATGCTTTTGGTGATTCTACTCTTCTGGAACTTTAACGACCTACTTTTAGTCATCCAGTATCACTTAATAAATAATGTTTCAATAATAAATGAAGAATGAATGAACATTGCAACTTTTCTTGCAAAAAGAGGATTTCTAGTGTTTTCTGATACCTTGGGATATGAAAAATGTTCAGTCCTTGTACCAGGAAGCTTCTAAAGAGTGAGTTATTGTTTCAGAATTTTGCCTGTAGAGGTTTCATCATATTTATTTGTTCTGAAAAATTATTCCTTTGTTTAATTTTCAATCTTTGCATTTGCCCTTGTATTGTAGAAAGAAAGCTTTGTTATACTTCCTCAGAAATTCTGGTGCTAAGTAACAAGGAATGGTCACATCCTGATATGTAATTTAAGCACTATGAATATGCACTAAACGGGAACTATTAGGTACTGCCTTGAGATTGATATTACATTATCGAGATTATTTGTGATAGTACTGAAGTCATAGAAATCACAGAGGATGCACCATCATTTTGAGCAATTAAATTATCCTTCACCAGGTGTCCCTATTCCGTGTGTAGAATTCTCAGAACGTCAAGTAGATAGGTTTTTGATTCATGAAGAGGGCTAAAAGCCTTTACAATCAACTGAAAATTGGACAAAACAACTTTGCTGCCAGTCAAGCATGATCTATAAGACAGGGGAACTCATGGGGGTAAAAAAGATTGGGGAAAGGAAGATACTGCCTCTGCTTTCACTCCTATGACTATTACTTGTTTGGAGGTTGTAAAAGAAGTCATTGAAGAAGGAGGCTAGCCATAAAGTGGATGACATAAAAAGGAGAGGAAGAGTTGATCTGGATTTAAGGCTGCAAAGAATAGGATTTCCATTATTTTGGGGCACTGTTGGTTATTATTCTAACAGGTCATTTTTGCCATTTACATTTAGATAAAATATGGTTAATTAAGGGATTTTCTAAAGTTTTCTGCCTACCTACTACTAAGCCAATTCTAAGAGTTAGATAATAGGTAGCATTTTTAGAGAACATGTCACCACTGGTTTTCCAGAAGAGCTTAATGTTGCTTACTCATGGAGGGTTTTAGTTTCAAGATTATTCTTATCCTCAACATTGTCCCTGGCCACCCACCATCTGTCTTGAATGTTAACAAGGATATGAAATTTGCTTCCTATCTCCCTTAAGGATTACAATTCCTAACCCAGGTAGTTAGATGTTGCCACTTTTCAGGTTTATTAAGTAGGTAAGATAGTTTTTGACAGGCCATAGAGATGTTGTGTAACAACATGGTTACATTACAATTATATTGGAAATCTACCACAAGATGTGCCATCAATATGATTGATAAATATAGGAAAGAGTTAACAGATACAGGCATGAAGAAAGTAGCAATCATTTTGCCTTTTCATTGTTTATAGCTTTTATGGATTTCGTGTGGAGAAAGACTTATCTTGCCACCTATGAGAATCTTACAAGGCAGCTTTGACATAGAAGAGAATGTAGCTAAGGTACTTCAGTTTCTAAAGAAGGAGCTTACTCATGATTGTCTTTTGACACTGGGATAGCAGTACAGGAGGAATAGAAAGTAAGAAGGTAAAACTAAGCCACAGATGAAGAAGTGTAAATGTGAAGATTAATCATACATGAAATAGAAATAGAAGGTGAGTCTATTTTATTGTTCATTTTGGTCAGTTTCTGTGAGTGGTTGCATGAGGGACAATATTGTAAATCTGTGCCTGTGCTGCCAGTTTCCCTGGGGGACTTGTTCACTGTTCAGAGTGAAGATTAAAATAGAGATGGTTGTTTCTTTTTTACAGCATCGATGCAGGTGTGCCTTACTTTATTAAACCTATTACCCTACTGCTAACATTCACACTTATGGTCCAAATAAACATACGAGTGGTTATTTGCATAACAAAATAATATGTGATTTTTAACAAGGTTCTTTTATACAAGATGCCTTCCTCCCAAGTTCAGAAAAAAATGGGAATCAATTTATAAAATGTTAATTATCTAACCTTTCAGGATCATATCTATTATGTTTTCTAAGAGTTAAACTTGCCTTTGGTAATGAATACTGTCAATGCTTGGCACTTTTCCTCAAGTAAAATAGCAATTAGTGATAACAGATCATTTGACTACAGTTCAGAAACCCATCATGTTTGTGGGGAATAAAAGCTTAAACATAATCCACAGCTTTCCTAGAAGCAAGCAGAATTCCCTCTTTTCTGAAGCATTCAGAAATTCTAGTTTTTGTATGCCTTTACACATTACCCGAGTATGCACTAGCTGTAAGCTGCTAAGAGTAGAGGTGACAGGGAGGCCAGAATATAATGAATTACGGTAATCCTACCAAGAAATAGCAGAAGCACATCTGAGGATTTCTCTGTCCCTTTGAGATTCAGTGAGATATATCCTAGAAAGGCTCCTAGGATGATAATAAGATGACTTTGCAACCTGATTAATATGGACATCAAAAACAAAGCTCAGAATCTAAAATAGTTCAGTGTTATGAGCCCTGAGACATTGAGAAGGATATACCAGATGTCAGAAGGAAGAACTAAAAAGAAATATAAAGATGGATGTTGAGGAGACTCTGTGAGTAATAATTTAGTCTTGTCTACATTTAGCTTTAAAAAGTTGGGTGACATCCAAGCCTGAATGTCACAGAGACCATTATGCGGCATGCAGAAAGCCATCGTGATGCCTGTGGGGACTTGAAACAGACCGAAGTGTCATCTGTGCTTATTTGACACTGAAAAGTATTGGTTCTAAAACCAACATTCAATAATAAATAAGCAAATACAAACATGAAAGTACAATTCATATATAAATAAGCAAGGGGGCAGGTAAGAATTGCTATTTTTTTTTTTTTTGTAATTACCCACATGTTCATGAGGTTGTATGAGGTATTTCACATAAATACAAATATATGCTATCATTTAAAGGACACAGCCCTACCCTCAAAAAGCTTATATTCCAAAACAGTTTACAATGTGAGCAGTTTCCAATTATAATTTACTATTAAATTGCCCTTGTTTTTTCCACTTTCATTTTTCAGAACTTCTCATGCACTTTTGTCTATTTTCCCCTCTTTGATACTTTTTGAGACTGGGGGCGGGGAGAGGGGCGAGTATAAGAATTGTTTATAGAATAATGGAAGCTACAGTATCGAGGATTATAGATCCCTATAACTCATGGACCATAAAGTCCTGACATTTAAAAGACTTGTGTATTCCAAAAGCAAAAAAAAAATATCTATATAAAAACTACAGTGCATTAAAAATGTTTAATAATGCAATTTTGTTTCCCATAACAATGGTAAATAAATCTAGAAAGGCTCTTGGAATAGAAGACTACTGAACTTGTAATGATGGGTTTGTCATTGCACAGGAAGAACGTGTGTTGGAGGATGAGTGCTGAATCCATAGAGCAGCAAGTATGCAGAGGAATAGCCTATTTGATCAGTCTTCTAGATGTTGACCGCTATCTAATTGGTTTGGGCTAGGTGAATACTATTACAGAAGGTGGCCCGAATCATTTATATGGTGCCATTCAACTCTCAGATTTTTTCCTTTCTCTCTTAGTGCCCCAAACTAGTCTCAATAGCAACAGACTTTGCTTATCTTCAGTCTAGGCCATACAAAAATAGAAAGGTATTCCCTAAGCCATTATCCTCCAATTTTACTTATGAATCTCCCAATTCAAGGTTATCTTGAGTTCACACAATAGCAAAGATAATGTTATTTTTTCATTCTCACCCCAGCAGTACATACATATGAATTTTCAACTAACACATTTAACTTTTCATCAATGATAATGATTAGCTAAGAAATTTTCCTCTTTTTCACAGTCCACATTTTATTAAAATTCTCAAAAAGTCCTCTTACATAGCATAATGTGGCATATTATATTAATACCTCTCTAAAGATCCTAATGTAATATTAGACACTTGCTTCCTGCAAGCTATACATTTATATTTGTAAAATCCTGGCCAACTGATTCATGGTCATGTGGTTCATACATATTCAAAGGCATAGAGTTCCACTGATTTCATTCATATTTTAAATTATAGGTTTCATTCCATTTATGTATTTTATGAAAATGCTAATCTGGTATTATTTAAATAAAGTGGGCAATAAGTTGCCCAATATAGCAACTTCTTTAGGAAAATCATAGTCCTTTATGAGTTAGGTACATTTATTGTATGATGTAATCACAGAAAGGGTCACCACACATGTTACTTTCACTATAATTGAATTTCCTGTTCATTGAGGGAGGACTGATTTAATGTCTAAATAAATACTCTAACTTTGGGTAACAAACTACTCATTGTGACAGCAAGTAGTTTCTTGATCTTTTCCAACTGTATCAAAATGTATGTGCTATGGCATGTACTAAGAAGAAAAAAATGGAAGACCATATCCAAGGAGAAAGAGAGCATGAACTGTATGATGTGATCTTAGTGTTCACATCATATGTGCCATATTATGAGTCCAAGACTTCGGTAAAAGCTGTAACTATAGTGCTTCATGTCTATACCACACCTTTTAGCTTCCAATTTTCAGCAGCTGTAAGTGTCCAGACATTTTGTAACAATTGTGTGAGTTTTTAAATTTATTAAAAAATATTGCGTAGCAGTTTGGCATTATTTATGAATTCCAAAAATAGATATTAGATTATGCTTGTAAATTGGTCTGTTCCTCTGGGTGTGATTAAATTATGATTAGGGCTTTGATTGGGTCACATCAGTAGGATAAAACTACATGGTAGAGTAGAGGAGTGAGTTGGAGTTTTGATGTTGGAGTTCTGATGTGGAGTTTTAATGCTGGAGCCTGTGGAAGTAAGCACACAGAGGAGCTTGGTCTTGAGGAAGGAGAGAAGGCCCAGGGAAAGGAGACGAGTCACTTGCCGGATAGTCTATAGCTGGCCTTGTGGAGAGAGGCAAAGCCTAGAGAGCCTCATAGTCTACAGCCGGCCTTATGGAGATAGCAGAGGAGCTGAACCCAGAGACAAGCAAGCCCTAGGAAGAGAGGAACCCAGGAAGCCTGAGGTGTCAGCAGCCATCTTGCTCCAACATGTGGCAATGGACTTTGGTGAGGGAAGTAACTTGTGCTTTATGGCCTGGTAACTGTAAACTTCTACCTCAAATAAATACCCTTTATAAAGACCAACTGATTTCTGGTATTTTCCATCAACACCCCTTTGGCTGACTAATACATATTTGTATGCATGCTATTTGGTCTAAAAAAGCCCATAGTTTCTAACACTAAAGTAAATTAATTCTTCTGAGAAAGCTGTGGGTTATATTTTTCCATATTAATTATGTTAATATCACACAGCCAAGTGTAACTTCCCAAGTACAATGATATGAACAGAATTTCACATATTTTTCCAATACTTTTTAATGTCTTCCAAACCGAGACAATTCAGCAATAAAATTACCTCAAATGCTTGTTCTCACAATTTACATGTGATAATAATCAAGCTGTTTCTAATTAAAATATACAAATTTATTTTTCATTTTAAGTTTTAAAAATTCTCAATACTTTATCTAATATTTTACAGTTGTCATTAAGAAAATTTGGGTTCAGGCCAAAATAGGGTGTGGATGAATATCTGAAATAGAGGTGTGCACTATAATTGATTAAGAAGTAAGTGCTTTTCTTGCTTTCTTTTTCTTTAGTCATTACTTATCTATTTGGAAGATGTCTTCATTTTAAATGCTCCATCATCCCTTTTGCAAAAATGATGTTTTTTTGGGGCTAAAGTTTGAAATGTGAAGCAAACGGCCTCACATACCTTATATCATGTTATCATATACTTTACCCAAAATGAAATAATTATGCCTCCTTTCTTATTAACACGTCCTTTCTTTTTTTCTAAGAATTTGCACATGATGGTCTTACAAGATTATTTTTATTTTTTAAACTATAAGACAAAATTATATCTATATTTTAATCACATTTTTCAAAACAAAGTCCCAATTATGCTAACGTCCCCTGACTAATTATAATAAACGTTTGGCCCCACTTTCAAGTGGTTTTATTCTCCATGGCTTTCTTCTGCATTAGTTATCCTCTGAATCAAAAGGATTTTTGATAGTTCTGCTCTCTCGGAACCCTCCATTAGGAATGAGGAAAGGGAATTGACATACATTGAACTCCAACTGTGGAAGGGGATGTTTTCTTTTCTTTTCTTATTTAATCCTCCTGATAGCCCTCTGAGTTAAACACTATTGTCATCATTTTATTGTGGAAAATGAAGTTCAGAGATGTTAAATAATTTATGTGAGGCCACACAATTAGAAAGTGAAGAAGCTGGGATGTAAGTCCTGATCCTCTAGACTCCTAAGGCTTTGCCAAGCTGCAGTTCCAGGAAAACTCTTCAGAAGCACCTGTCTTGGTCCCTGGACCCAGAAATATAGAGATGTTCTTCTTAGGATTCATATTCCAGTCACAGAATGATGGTATTAGAAGTAATGTTCTTGAGCACTATCTATAGAGTGAAGAGAACTAAGAAAAATAATCCTGATATTCCATACTATATTTATTACCTCCGTAATTTTAATAATTAATATGATTCCTTGCATAACTTGAAAATGTATACTTTTCTAAAAGAAAACACTGATACATTATTGTTACTTTATGCTATTTGAAATTTGCATTTGTGTTTGAACATTCTCCTACTTTATTTGATAAGGAGGTATTCAGTGTTCTGGGGTTGCTTTCCTATATATTAAGAAACATCTAGAAATGACAATTAAGTTAGAATATGCAAAATGCCTAAGGAATGGATTTCTTGATATCATTCAGAAATGCTAGCAAAATGGAAAACATTTGCATAAAGTTGATGTACAGTACTTTGGCCACTCCATGAAAGTAAAAGAGTTCTCTCTCAAGTTAACACACCCTAAGAAAATGAAAAGCCCAAAAAGCCAAAAATACACTGTCTGGCTCTCTACAGAAAAGGTTTGTCTACTCCTGATATAAGTTAAAATATCAGAGACAGTGCTCGTATTCCATATTCATAATATTCAAATATATTCTTTTTTCTTCCCATGAATGATGTCTATCCTTGGTGTCGTTCAAGAAAATGAGATTTAGGAACTGATGTTATCAGACTTCAAAATTCTCTTCCCAGCCAGCCACCCACCTTTCCTTTCTCTTTCAAATTCCCTCTCTTTCTTTCCCATCTCTCTTTCTTCTCCCCCTTTTTTTTTGTATAATTTCCTTAAGTTCCCTGTATTGCATTTAAGTATTGCTTTATTTATTGTGAGCCTAATAATGCATTGAATGATTTCACAGGATGGTATGTGCACTGGCATATTATCTTGTTGAACTATTCAATTAAATATGATAATGTTGAGCACATTGACACTGTTAAACACTCAGGTGAATGAGCAATTCACCGTGAAGTGCAGAAATATTTGAAGTCATCTGCATGCCTGTAAGCAATATTTATTTTTTATAGGAGTACTTCAGGCTTCTAGTGAATGATATAGGCTAGGAAAAAAGTACTAACAAATTAGAATATATAGATGACTGAAAAGAAGAGAACAGAGACATTAAAACTTTTAATTGTTTCCTGACACATGCAGAAAGAATGATGTTAATTGGATATTAAAACTTACTCTGACATTTGTAAAGAGGTTGACGTTTACACTGTATTGTACTGATTCTATTCTATTGAGTGTCTCACCATAATTCCAAGGCCTTTTTAGAATGTATCGTTTGGAGGCCTTTTCCTCAAGTACAATGTGTAATTACTATTATTCTATTAAATTTTGTATCAGTTATATTAAAACCTTTTTCTGGAAGTTGGATAGTGAAACATCCCTTGGGCTGCTTAGAGCACCTTTAGCTGTCAGAGCAGTACTTTAGACCATCTGGGAGGACAAAAATAAAGGAGGTTACTGCTCAATGGCATGTGGGTGTCAACCAAAGGAAAACAATCCCTTGATATTGTGCTGAAAATTCAAAATAAATGACAGTACTTCCCCTGAGGCCTTCGTTTCTAAAAGTTACTTTTACTGAGAATCCCTTTTGTTCTGTTGGAAAGAGTCCATTTCTAGCAGTATCCTATTAGCACTCTTAATTATTTTTCAATAATTTACATAGAAATGAAGAAAGACATGTTGTTTAGGAAATGTTCGCAGTGGTTTAAAAGTGTGTTCTAACTTTAAAATCTTCAAAGAACCTGATAACTTATATAATAAAAATAGATAGTGTCCTTAAACATACAGATTTTTATACTTATATATACAAGTTAGAGTTCTGACCAAACTATTCTTTGACTGGGAATCAGACTAGACATCTAACTCAGAAAGATGAGAAATATTTATTTGACCTCCATGGGATAAAAATGTAGTTAGTGTGTCGTGTCAAGAAAATAATGAAACTCATAAAACCTTAACCCTTCTTATTTTCAACTTTTCCATTCCTTTTATTCACACTAAAAACTTTAAAAAATTAAAATGCCTAGATAGAGCTTTGCAAATAATATATGGCTTCTATATTCTTTTTTCTCCTCCTCCTCCTTTTATTCATTATTACTATCATCATTTTGATCTTAATATCTGAATATAGTTTTCTAAAAATGGGAATCGTAGGTGAAATATAAGGTTTATTTGCTTATTCTATGATTTTTAAGAATATTCACATACTATTTCCCATTATTGTTCTGCATTTTTAAATATTGCTTTATGTGATAGTATGTAGCCATGTTTAACCTTCACTGTTAACTATTTTTTGAATAATTCTCTACCTCTTTCCCTAATAAACCCATATTGTTTTATTTGCTGTTGTTTCCTTGTTTATTTTTGGACTGTTATCTGTGTCCATCAAGCTATTGATTCACCCTAAATCCAGAAATTAGGACCAAAAAAAATCCACAAAGCCTATCATTTTAGAGCTCTAGGTATGGATCAATCTTTCTATATTCTAGAAATAATTGAACAATATTACAAACATATAAACAAAAAAGCAAACAAACAACACAGGACCAAAATAATTTATCTGTGGAATGTAGGAGCATTTGAGGAGCTCTCTGGTAGTCAAAACAAAACTGTCAAAAAAAATAAATGAGTGATACTGAATCATAGAACCTTGGAAAAGTCATACACTACTATGGATTTAGATTTTCTGATCTCAATGAGATCCTGCTGAGACGTGCATAAGCGTAACCTCTGGAATAACCTCCCAACTCACTATGAAATCTCTTAGCCTTAAAAACTCATTTGTATTTAATATTTCCCCCTTTTGGTCAAGGTCTTTTTTCTGGATGTATTTCTAGTTGGCGCTTGGTAATAATCCCTCAGTGCCAGGGAGACTCATCCCCAGGAGTCATGACCCATGCCGGGGAGAAGGTAATGTGTTTATATACTGAGTTTGTCTGAGAGAAGGCCACATTTGTGCAAAAAGGAGGCTTTCAGTAGGTAACTCTTAGGCAATATATAATACAAGGCTAAGTTTCAGTTTCACAAGAAAAGGTTCATAAGTAAAATCATCAATATCAATAGACTTATTATTATTCTAGCAATGAAAGAACTTTTATCATTGATATAAAGGCTGTGGTCACTAAAGGCTGTGAGGGGTGGCAGAGGGAAGAACAAGTGTAATATGGGGACACTTTTGGGACATTGGAATTGTTCTGCATGACATTGAAATTACAGATACAGGCCATTATATATTCTATCATAACCTACAAAATTGTGCATGATAGAGTGTAAACTATAATGTAAACTATAGTCCACGGTTAGTAGCAATGCTTCAATATGTGTTCATCAACTGTAACAAATGTACCACCCTAATGAAGGATGTTGTTAATGTGGGAAAGTGTGGGAGGGGGAGGGAGTGGGACATATGGGAATCCCTATATTTTTTAGGTAATCTAAAGCTTCTTTAAAAATAAAAATTAAAAATAAAACTGTAATCATAAATAAAAAAAATAAAGTAAAATAAAATGAGAGTATTAGGTTATTGGATTACTAAGGTTACCTATAATCTAAAATCTGTAAATGTGTTAAAGTACTTACTAGTGGGCAGAGTTATTTTAACCAAACGCTGAATAATAATAGATCAGGTACACTTCTCATGTATTACTGATTACATGTAATAAGATTATTCATTACAAATTCCTATTCCAAAGAATTACTATATTTTCAAACTGTATTGCTGCATAACAATTTACTACCAAACTTAAAGGCTTAGCTGGTGGCTAGGGTGTCTCTAGATGTTGCAGTCAAGATGGTGGCCATTGCTGTATCATATGAAGGCTAGATTGGAGCTGGAGGATTTGGTTCCAAGATGGGTCACTCCAAGACAGCAAGATGGAAGTGACAATTTCATTTATCATCTACCCTTGGAAGTCACAATTCTGCTCAATTCTATTAATCACACAAGTGAACATTGGTATAATGAGGAAGGAAATTATACAAAAGTGTGAAAACCAAGAGGTGAATATCATTGGGGGCCATCTTGGAAACTGGTTGGTTGTTATCCATGTCATGTTCATTTTTGGATCTTAACCAATCTGTATATATATGTATTTCATTGGATTGTTATATAGCATTATTTCTTAGTAGAGGAAAACCAAGAGGAAAAAAAGGAGTAGGTATTTGCAATATTCTTGATTTTGATAAGAGCAAGAATATCTAAAAACATTATATAACTCTACATCTACTAAAATTTTCCATTTAAATGAATTTAAAGGCAATCATCTTTCTTAATCTGTTTCATTGTAAGTGTTATACCAATGTTCGACTCAGTATAATTTCACAACCAACATGAATTTTATAATTTCATGAAATTTTCTTCTCTTGGAGACAAAATAGTCTAAACATAGCATTGCTTCCACTGAATAGCTGTTTTATTGGGTTCTGAATAGTCTCATTTATCTTATAAGCATCCCATAGTAAAAGTAATATAATTTCATAAAACAACATATTTTATATATCAATAAGGATTAAATCTATCCGCATATCAGAAATTTTCAATTACTTTCACATTTTGTTTTACTTAATATAACTTTAGTTTAATTATATTCAAAATAATTAATGACTGGTAGTTCTGTGTCAAAGAGGAGAAAAGCCACCTCCCCCAAGAACAATTCCTGATTAGAACTTCTTTGGTGTCCCCATATAGATAAGAGGTAATTCATGCTGATTTGTAACCAAGAAGAACAATACCATTTAAGCAAACTCCTACCAGAACTACACTTCTTTAGCATCACTTATAAACCTGTTACACAGAAGGCCAAATATCACAAAAGTTTAAAGTTTGATGTGGTTCAGTTCTGCCACTTTTTATTTTATTGTTTATGTTTTTGGTGCCATATCTAGGAAACTATTGCCTAACACAGGGTCTCAAAGGATTACTCATATGTTTTCTTCTAAAAGTATTATAGTTTTAGCCATTACATTTAGTTCTATGATTAATTTTGAGTTAGATTTTGTAAATGGTGTGAGGTAGGGGTCCAAATTAATTCTTTTACATTCTGATATCCAGTTGTCCCAGCAACAATTGTTGAAATCCTATTATTTTCCCATGGAATTGTTTTGGCACTCTTGTCAAAAATCATTTGACCATAAATATAAGGGTATATTTCTGGACTCTCAAATTCTATTTCTTTGATCTATGTCTATCCTTATGTAACTACCACATTGTATCAATTACTGTAGCTTTGTAGTAAGTTTAAAAATCAAGACATACAAGTCCTCCAACTTTGTTCTTCTTTTTCAAGATTGTTTTAACTATTTTGGGTCACTTGCATTTCCATATGAATTTTAAGTTCAGCTTGTTATTATCTGCAAAGAAGCTGCTTGGATTTTGATAGTGGTTACATTGAACCTGGAGACCAACATGGTGAGTATTGCCATGTTAACAATATTGCCTTCCAATTCATTAACAAGGAAAGTCTTTCAATTTATTTAGATATCCTTTATTTATTTTCTTCATATTTCACAGTTACCAGTCTACATGTCTTACCCTTCTTTTGTCAAATTTCTGACTAGGTATTTTATTCTTATTGATGCTAATATAAATGGAATGGCTATATTAATTTTATATTCAAGTGTTCACTGCTAGTATATAGAAATACATTTGTTTTTTGTATATTGATCTGGTATACAAGTTCTTTTCATCTGCAATTAGAGATATATTTATTTCTTCCTTTTCATCTTTTCATTCGGTCTAGGTTCTTTTTTTTTTTTTTTTTTTTTTCTTACTTACCTAATTGTTCTGGCTAGACTGGCTAAAACATCTATTATGATGTTAAATAGAAGTGGTGAGAATCAATATACTTGCTTGTTCCTTACCTTAGAGGAAATATTCAATTGTCCAGCACTACATAAGTTGATAAGCTGAGGGGTTTTGTAGATGTCCCTTATCAGGTTGAAGAAGTTCCTTTCTACTCCTAGTTTGAGTTTTTTTTTTCCTTATAGGGTGTTGGATTTTGTAAAATGCTTCTTCTGCATCAATTGAGATGAACATATTGGATTTTTTCTTTTATTCTGTTAAAATGCTGTTACATTAATTGATTTTCAGATATTAAACCAATTGGGATATGGAAGGTGTATCAATTGTTCATAGTGTGTAATCCTTAATTATGTGTTGTTGGATTTAGTTTGCTAGCATTTTTGTGGAGGATTTTTGCATATATTCATAAGTGATATTTGTCTTGCAATATCTTGTTTGGTTGTTAGAGTAATACTGGCCTTGAAGAATGAATTGGGGAATGCCCTTTCAACTTCAATATTTTTAAAAGAGTTTGTGAAGCGTTGATATTAATTTCTTGATCTTCCCATAAGCCATCTGAGGTGATCTCTGAAAATGGTTTGCTATTCCTTTGACCCAGTCAAGCCCACAAAATCATGCAAATCAAGAGGTTCAAACCTTCATGTTCAGTTTAAGAACACCCAAGAAACTGCCCAGTCCATCAAGGGTATACATATTTGAAAAGCCACCAAATATCTGAAAGATGTCATTTTACAATGTGTAAAGCAATGTGTGCCATTCTGTTGTTACAATGGTGGTGTTGGTAGGTGTGTCCAAGCCAAACAGCGGGGCTGGACACAGGGCCAGTGGCCCAAAAAGAGTGCTGAGTTTCTGTTGCACATGCTTAAAAATGCAGAAAGTAGTGCTGAACTTAAGAGTTTAGATGTTGATTCTCTGGTCATTGAGCACATCTAGGTGAACAAAGCCCCCAAGATGCGGTGTCGTACTTACAGTGCTCATGGTGGGATTAAACCTTACATGAGCTCCACCTGCCACACTGAGATGGTCCTTATGGAAAAAGAACAAATTCTTCCTAAACCAGAAGAGAAGGTTGCACAGAAGAAAAGATATACCAGAAGAAACTGAAGAAGCAAAAACTTATGACTAGGGAATAACTTCAGCATATAATAAATGCAAATAAAAGTTTTTTTAAAAAAATGCTTTGTTTTATATATTTTGTTCTGTTTTTTGTTTGTTTCAGCCAGGAGGGTAAATCCAGTTCCTATCACTCCATCTTGGCCAGAGGGAGAAATGTCTTCATTGATTTTTTTTTTTTTTTTGCATTTATAAAGGGTATTTATTTGGGGTAGAAGCTTACAGTTACCAGGCCATAAAGCGTAAGTTACTTCCTTCACCAAAGTCTATTGCCATGTGTTGGAGCAAAATGGCTGCCAAAGTCTGTGAGGGTTTAGGCTTCCTGGGTTCCTCTCTTTCCAGGGCTTGCTTCTCTCTGGGTTCAGCTCCTCTGCTAGCTAGACAAGACCAGCTGTAGACTATCAGGCAAATGGCTTGTTTCTCTTTCCCAGGCCTTTTCTCTTTCCTCACAACCAAGCTTCTCTGTGTGCTTACTTCCTGGGGCTCCAGCTCAAGAACTCCAACCTCCCTTCTTTGTGGTGCGGTGGCGGGGACTCAACATCCTACTGACATGGCCCAATCAAAGCCTTAATTATTATTTAATCAAGTCAAAGTAAAACCTCTGAATCCAATACATTCTACTATGCCCAGAGTTGGGGCTTTAACTTAATGAATGTGTAATCAGATCACCTGGTGAGAAGCACCAGCAGAAAAGCAAGGAAGGAACCTACAATTTTTCATGGTTTGTTTTTAGCTACTTAACCACACCAGAATAAAATCATTTAAAAAGTTTGTAAATAAAAATGTTATTTTTGCTTCAAAAATGCATCTTCTCCAAATCAGTCTGAGTCGGGGGAAGAACTATGACTAATATCATTTTTATAGTTCTTTAATTTTTATTAAAACTCATCAACTCATCAACTTTATTTTTCACACCCCCAAATACTAGCTATTAATATTCTCTGGCTACAAAAGCAGATGATGTCTAACCATGATGAACATCACATCATAAAAGCGTGTTTTACTCAAATAGTCTGAGATAATGTCCCGTCTGGTCTGTGTGGTTTATTAAGCCCAGATCCTATGGATGAGAATTGGGTCTGTATTTTATTCATCATAACTCTAGTATTAAATATGTTGATGAGAACCTTGCTGTCATGAGGTTTTCAACAACCTTTTCATAAAAAAAAAAAAAAAATGGAAGGTTAAACTCAGCAGTAGCTAGCAAGATGCTAAAATGATGATACAATATTTATATTGTATTGAGAAGTGTCCTCTGTAATGCAATTCACTTTTTAACCATTTGTCTATATATTAACATTGCTTGGTGACACTGAAGCCTTTTCTCCACTTTATATTCAGCAATTTAGGCTTTGGCTCAATCTTAATAAGCAGTGACTAGAAGGAGTGGGTTGTTAGGGATGCAGAGGCTTAAGAAAATAAGAAAAGTATGGAATTGGGCAAGTATTCATGCTATGTGATGCAGATTATGTTAAATTAAAAAAAAAAAAGTTGTATTTCTGACCTCCATGTAAAGAGAGAGATAAAGAATTTTATTTTATTATTGAAACCTGAAAACTAAAATCAGGAAGGCTAAAGTCAGGCCTAGAGTACAATTCAAGGAAAACAAAATGGTGGTTCTTAATCCATTGCCTTTGGTTGTCTCTTGCACTATATGTTATATAACTAAAACTATATAAAAATGATACATACAAAGGTCTTATCTATTGTTCTTATTATGTTCAGGATGATTAATAGTCACTTAAATATGCTCCTTTTTATTGACCTAAACCAAAATATATTACATTTATAAAAGGAAACAAAATGCAGAAAAATCTGCTTTAAATAAATAGTGATCATGAGTATTAATAGGTGAGTTCATATTTAACACATACAAATAAATTGTTTTTCTCTTAGATATGTCTCATGTTAATCAAAGTTTTCATGGTTGAACTGACTTTGGTGTTTAGCCATATATGTGGGGTATATTTAAAGTTAAAATAGTCTTTTTTAATAGTCCATTGAGTTTATTGAACGGTTCACAGTGATTCGATATTCCAATGCTTTTGGTACATGTGTGAATGTTATTCTATAGTTGATCACATATAAACTTGTTTCTTTGTATTTTCTGGTAGTGCTTAAAAAATATTATCTAGGTAAGACCCTGGTAAACTAGTTCTTAATTTTGCATTAAGTTTCATTTTGACTTCAATTTATGTGATATTTAAGAATTAACTTGAGCCAGTTTATTTATAAAAAAAGAGAAGAAATAGTTTCCTAGGTCTTTTGTTTTGTATTTATTTCCTGTGTCTTT